>CATIWX010000046.1:0-35681 GCA_949699795.1 Spicauda simplicius
GTAGTAAACCGAATCGGCCGAATATCCGGTTCGGTAAAAGTTAAACCGAACAGTATTCGGCATTCGAGTATTCGGTGAAACTATTCGGCGCATCAAACATGGTCGCCTCATATTAAAGTCTGCTAGCAACCCAACCCTTCCAACTCGCACAAGAACTGCTTCAGGATAGAAATAGGTGTGACAGTGGTGCCTCAGTCGACCCATGTACGTTCTACCGCTTTATTATTAAATAGACAAAAAGCATTGTTCAATTTATCCTGGGTCTTCTGCAAAATTAACATTGTTCATTTTTGTTATAAAATAGAATAGAATTTATGTTATAATTAAATTTAAGACGATATTCTTACACTACGGTGGAAGTTATTTCTGTATTTCGCAATTCCGTGGCAAAAAAGAATTTGAAGGAGAGAAAACATAATACAAATTTTATTATAAAAAAATAATATAAATAAAAAGCCACTGCTTAGTGCTAATTCCGATACCGGGAATCGAACCCCGAGCCTCCTGGGTGAGAGCCAGGTATCCTAGCCACTAGACCATATCGGATATACAATACCAGATCAAATTTAATAATAGTAGGAAAATTTAACAAGTTGATAATTTACAATGAGTGTGTTCCAGTAAACGTTCACAACGATCAAAATGTTTATTTAGAGTGCGTTCCAGAAAGCGTTTACAACGATCAAAACGCTCTTTTAGCCGTTCCAAATGATGACCGCTGTCGTAGTTGTGGCGAAAACATCACTCATCTAATGAGGTGGGTCGAAGTGATCGTTGATAATCCATTCCACTAGATATTACGTCAATAACGCTCATAACCAGTGGAACGGGAAAACTACGGTCGTGAGTGTGAACGTTTTGAGCGCTTAATGGAACGCACCCTTAGTCGATCCACATAACGACCGCGGTCGTCGTGGTCGCGGCGAATACGTCACTCATGTCGTCATGACTTACGCTCACGCGAAGCTCACTACGACCCATCTAATAAGGTGGGTCGAAGTGACCGTTTATTATCCATTTCACTTGAAATTACGTCAGTAACGCTCATAAGCATAATTCTGACATATACAAATTATTATTATTGTTATTACTATTTCTAGACAGCAAATACATATATTTTTAATGATTGACATTGTTTAACCAATAACTTTAACTGTGTAACGATCATCTCTATTATCTATACTAATATATAAAGCTGAAGAGTTTGTTTGTTTGAACGCGCTAATCTCAGGAACTACTGGTTCGAATTTAAAAATTCTTTTTGTGCTGAATAGACCACTTATCGAGGAAGGCTTTAGGCTATATAACATCACGCTGCAACTATTAGGAGCGAAGAAATATCGGTAAATGTGAAAAAAACGGGGAAAATTATTCATCCTTGAGGGCTTGCGTTGCGTACCACGCGGACGAAGTCGCGGGCACAGCTAGTTGTTCATATGTTTGAGCTATTGTGTAAGAATGACAATTAACCTCTCTAAATAATATGTAGACATTATATAACAATACCCTTACAGGGTGCATGCTTATACCACATCTTACTTGTAAGATACGACTTAGAAAAGTGAATGCTTACTGGAACGCACTCAATATAGATTATCAACTTGCCATTTAGAATGTTATGTATACGAAATTTTGAATACGGATATAGAACGGAAGGTGTTAGAACCAGTGTAATTCGACCGGATAAGCACCACCGCCACACCTATTTCTATCTCTCGTCAACCCATTATTGTCCCACAGCTGGGCACGGGTCTTCTCTCAGAATGAGAGAGTTTTAGGCCATAGTCCACCGCGCTGGCCAAATGCGAATTGGTGGACTTCACACACCTCCGAGAACTTTTTTTTTTTAAAGAACTCTCGGGTGTGTAGGTTTCCTCAAGATGTTTTCCTTCACCGAAAAGCAGTGACAATTAATATTTAATACGCACATAAATCAGTGGTGCGTGCCTGGGTTTGAACCTCGGACCTCCCGATTGAGAGGGCAAGTTTCAACCATTAGGCTATCACTGCTCATTTTTTATTTATTTCTACCTAGCGTGAAGCATTGCTTGAGTTTCGATGGAAGGGTGTGGTTGCCGGCACACTTTTATATGAGGCGACCATCATAGTCCTCGGGAATAGCAACGCATCTGTGATTGACTTCAGATGGAACCCATGTTCTGTATGAAGTTGATTACGTCCATGCGCGGCAGTGACCACTTACCATCAGGTGGACTGCATGCTCGTTTGCTACTTCAGTAAAATAAAAATAAAATATGTATAGATATGATATTAAACCGGTTTCGTATATGGTTACGGATATGAAATTATTGCGTTATTAAGTCTCAAAACATGCGAATTCGCGAATGCTAATGCTATTATTATTTATAAATAAAATAATAAATAACTTAACGATTAAAATTAATAATTATAAAATAATAGAATAATAAATAATAATATATATATATATATATATATATATATATATATATATATATATATATATATATATATATATATATATATATATATATATATATATATATATATATATATAATATTCAATTATTTTTTTAATTTTAAATATAATTTAATTTAATAATTTAATGTATATTTTGTTTTTGTTATTATTATTCGTCTCATCACTACTTTATAGAGAAGGTGTGATAAGCTTTTACTGATACGTTTTTTTTTCAGCTAAAACGGCAGCAAGCACGGCTAATGTTCAACTAATATATCACTCTGTGATATCCGAGTTACTTCACGATAAGCGACGAAAGTAAGTTCTTTGATAATCCTTCATATTGCAGGAAACGTTGTCAAATTATAAAAAAAAAGTTATGGAGCACAAAAGTAAATATTTTTTTTTTACTTTTTTCCTTATAACTTCTTTCATTTTTAACTTAGGACAAAAAGTTATATAAACATATTTGTAGGCAAAACAATTTACTACAAATTACAACTTAACAAATTTTTTGTAAGATGCATCTCTCGTCAACCCATTATTGTCCCACTGCTGGGCACGGGTCTTCTCTCAGAATGAGAGAGTTTAGGCCATAGTCCACCGCGCTAGCCAAGTGCGAATTGATGGACTTCACACACCTCCGAGAACTTTTTTTTTTAAAGAACTCTCGGGTGTGTAGATTTCCTCACGATGTTTTCCTTCACCGAAAAGCAATGATAATTAATTTCTAATACGCACATGAACAGTGGTGCGTGCCTGGGATAGAACCTCGGACCTCTCGATCGAGAGGGCAAGTTTCAACCATTAGGCTATCACTGCTCCTGAGTATGAAGATGCATAGTTTCCGAGTGTCGTAAAAAAGTGTTTACACCCTTTCCAAGATGGCGGCCGGGGGACAAGGGCTACCACAAACTTAAGGTTTAGCTTCTATTGACCCCACACATGTTCCAAAAATAAAATTGCATCCTCTAAAAACTGCAAAGCTCGTAACATTTCAATGGACTATGTTATTATTATGTTGGATTCAGATGGCTCAGGACCGGTCGAAGTGGCGCAGATTAGGGGGCCTCCATAAATTACGGGAGATATTTAAGGGGGGGAGGGGGTCGAGTCAAATCTCATCTAATCTCACGTTGGAGGGGGGGGGGCGGCAAATATCACGTAATTTTTTTAAGCAATTCATTTTTTTCTTTTTACAATAATCCAACTCGTTTACATAAAAAAAAAAAAAAAGGTTTCTACACTCATAGCCCCACACTAGAATTTTCTCCTGTGTCGTGGGTGCCATGGACACACACAAGACAAATACACAAACACCCAGACCCAGAACAAGAATCTAAACTCATCATTCAGACACCCGTTTGGCCGGGAATCGAACCCGGGACCCACTGCGTGTCAGACCGGTACGGTAACCGCTGCGCCACGCGGGTCGTCAACATAAGAAACCCACATTTTGAAAAATCTCAAGTGAGATTGGAGACGGGGGGAGGGGGTTGATGAAAATCTCATGAAATCTCATCAGGGGGGATGGAGGGACAAAAATTTCGAAAAAACACCTCACGTAATTTATGGACGCCCTTAAAGGAGCCTATATCCAGCAGACTTTCAAGGGATGGATAGATGGAGGTTATATTTCCATGATACGTCATGTTACAATTTGGCAAGCCATTTGGGCTGTAAATCAGTGTCCCCATTAGGCGAACTGTTAGCGACCGACAGAGAGCCCCAAATTTATGTCGAACTGTAATTAGATTTAGCTTCCTCCTGAGGTATTCCCGGAGCGCTATGACATGGAGCTCTTCAAGAAAGGTGCAAAATGAGCTCTCCTTCAAAGCCGGCGATGCATTGGCGTCTCCTCTGGTGTTGCAAATGTCCATAGGCGACGGTAACCACTTTCCATCAGGTGGCCCGTCTGTCTTATCGTTAGATACAAATATATAAAAAAAATGTGTGCGTGTACCAGCGTACACTCGTAAGAAGTGAAACTTCTTTATGAAGTTATTTTTCAAAAAATAATTTACTATATGCAACTTTACAGAAATTGGTTAAATAAAGCTAAATTAGATAAAGTTTAATAAAAGGCTTTTATTAAACTTTATCTAATAATCTAATCTATAATAATCTATCTAATATCACGCGTGGTAGGGATAGGAAAAAGATGGCGCGTAACGGAAAAAAAAGATGGCGCGTAACAGAAAAAGATGGCGCGTAACGAAAAAAAAAGATGATTTTTTTTCCAACCCCGATAAAGAAGTTTCACTTCAATAAATGTTATCTTACTTAAAGAGGATAGAAAGAAGCACTGTATTCCGGTCGATAGCTTCTTGCCAACTGTCCGCATAAACAGTTTGCGGCAATCAGGCTCACTACGTCCAGTGAACAACCCAACGACAACACAGCCTAATAGACACCGCATCACCGAACGCTTTCGGGCAACACATCTGTGATTCAGCACTGATATAATAAACCGAGCGCGACCTAGACTTCAGTACGGACCACTTACGTGACCCGTGAACATCACATTACGAGAATATATAGCGCGAAATAAATTCTTTAAAAAATAAAAAAGTGAAGCAAAATGACTTCCCGTTCAATTAGATGGTGTGAAAAATGTAGCAAAACATCAAATTTTAAAAAAGACGGCACAACATTTCACACGTATAAACTATTTTCACGATTATAATTTCAGGAATCAAATTATTTCTGTGTTGTCGTTGGAACAACTAACTATATCGCCGCCGCCGACTGTAGTCGGTTTTGCTGCGAGTTTGCTACTAACTGGCAAAATCGGCGTACGTAACGCTGCAAACTGCGTACAGTAGGCACAAACTAGCAAACTTTTGTCACTCTATCTATACTAATATATAAAGCTGAAGAGTTCGTTTGTTTGTTTGAACGCGCTAATCTCAGGAGCTACTGGTTCGAATTTAAAAATTCTTTTTGTATTGAATAGACCATTTATCGAGGAAGGCTTTAGGCTATATAACATCACGCTGCAACTATTAGGCGCGAAGAAATAATGGAAAATGTGAAAAAAACGGGGAAAATTATTCATCCTTGAGGGCTTGCGTTGCGTGCCACGCGGACGAAGTCACGGGCACAGCTAGTTTCAAATACATGGAATGCGTACTAAACCGATACGTCGCAAATTCAGTCCGCCGCTAATAGTTTGCCTACTGGGGACGCAGCCTAAAACATGCCAAGGAACATGTGAGCATTCAAACGTACATCTCTCTCTCTAGTCAACCAATTATTGTCCCACTGCTGGGCACAAGTCTTCACTTAGAATGAGAGAGTTTAAGGCAATAGTCCACCACGCTGGCAAAGTGTGAATTGCCGGACTTCACACACCTCCGAGAACTTTTTTTTTCAAGTTCTTTCGGGGTGTAGGTTTCCTCACGATGTTTTCCTTCACCGAAAAGCAGTGATAATTAATATCTAATACTTATTTATTTATTTATTTATTTATTTATTTGACTTATCAACTAGATTACATATTTGACAAGTTACTATCTAATACAGGGCCATATATATGATAAACATGTAATCCTAATTATAGACAAGTACAGCGAACTTAACAATGTGCATAAACATGAAAACAACAAATTGTAAGGGTTACAATCATTCATACATGCATGTGTATATATATAAGGTTATAAGAATATAATATATATGTATATATATGAATAAATGAATATATGGCTTATATGACTTACGGGGCTGAAGATTGGACAGACTTCAATACTTTGATAATTTTACTTTTAAAACAGATAGTTTATCGTGCAAAATGTCTATCGAACTGTCTTTTCCTAAGAATTCCTTGAGAATTCTGCAAAGTCTAGGGAATAATGAGTGGTGTCCTAAATTAGTTTTATATGTCTTGTGTGTTAGCAACGGTCTTGGATGTCGTGGTAAGCGCGATGGAATATCGAACATAAGGTTACCTAGCAGCTCAGGATCGTCAATCAAGTTGTTGAGCAACTTATATAGAAACATCATATCCTGCAGTTTACGTCTATCTAATAACGTCATTAAATTGAATGCGTTAAGACGATCGCTGTAAGGTGCCCGTTTGGTATATTCGTGAGAGTAAAACCTTGTAAAATGTCTCTGTATTGATTCCAAACGGTCCTTGTGGATCTGGTAGGTTGGATTCCACACAATTGAACAATATTCCAGCCTAATTCTAACTAAGGTCGTAAAAAGCAATTTTTTAGTACTTAAGTTCCTAAAGTCTTTAGAATTTCGAAATATAAAACCTAACATTCTACGTGCTGACTTACATATATCATCAATATGGTTTGCAAAATATAATTTAGAGTCAAAAATTATGCCCAAATCTCGTACTGTCTTGTGCTCTTGAAGTTTTATTCCATTAATTTTATATGCTGTTTCATAGTATTTATGGTTCCGCGTAAATTTTATATATGAACATTTTACCGGATTTAAAAGCATTCCATTATTACTGCACCAGTTATATACTCTATCGATATCCTCCTGAAGAGCTATTACGTCATTAGCGGACTGTATCTGCTTTGCTATCTTAAGATCATCTGCAAATATGTAGTATTTAGAATTATGAATGTTGTCTATTATGTCATTAAGATATATATTAAATAAGAGGGGCCCTAAAATTGATCCTTGGGGCACACCTGATGTCGTGCAAAAAGGGTGGGAGGTAAAACCTTTTACTACTACGCTAGATGTTCTACCCTTGAGATATGATGACAGCCAAGATAATACAGGACCTCCAAACCCAAAGTTAGAAAGCTTTGCCGTGAGTAATGAGTGACTGACCATATCGAACGCTTTGGAGAAGTCCGTATATATTGTGTCAACTTGGATCGATGAATCTACAGAAGACGACAGGTACGTTACAAAGTTGCCTAAGTTGGTGGCTGTAGATCTGTGGCGTACAAAACCATGTTGTGAGGTTGAAAGTGCTTGCTGAACATGTCGATATAGTAGTGGATGTAAAAGTGCTTCAAATGTTTTTGGAAGCGTAGAAATTATAGAAATAGGTCGGTAGTTAGAGATATTTTCTAGTCCACCTTTTTTATAAATTGGCACAATTCTTGAACGTTTCCAGGTCTCGGGGAAAATACCTGTCTGGAGTGATTTATTGTATATTATGCAAATAGGTAACGAAAGAGGGTATGCACATTTGGATATAAAAAGAGCTGGTATATCATTTTTATTTATTTATTTATTTAAACTTTATTGACCATAAAAAAACAATGGACAAAAGGCGGACTTAATGCTTAATAGCATTTTCTCCCAGTCAACCTTAAGGAAGTGCAGAAAAATTGAAGGCGGTACAAAAATAGGGAAAAAAACACAGAATCTAAGAATAAATAAGAAATAAAGAGAAAAAAAAAGAGAGAAAAAAAAAGAAAAGATATATAAATACGAAGAAGAAAAGTAAATATACATATATATTGTTATATAAAGTCAATGTATAAAGAAATATATGTATTTACATAAAGTACATAGGAAATGAAAATTAATATACGTATGAATGATTAAGACGTATTACAAAAACAAAGTGTTACATCAAAAGGATTTAACTATATGTCATTTTAAGAAGGTGAGCACGAAGTTTCTGTTTGAAGCAGTTTTTGGAACAATTTGAGCACATCCTTCTCAATTCCTCAGGAAGAGCATTCCAAAGTCGCACCGCTTGGATCGTGAAGGAATTGGTGAGAAATCCAGAGCGATGAGCAGGAAGAGACAGAACACGAGAATCGGAGGAACGGAGATCTCGTTGGTGAAAATCACAGAGGTATCGAAATTTACATTTCAAATACTCTGGAGCAAGTGGATCAAAAAGAATGTTGAAAATGGAATTGAGCAAATGAATCTGTCTACGTTCACGAATAGGGAGCCAATTGAGACGGCGACGATAGGAGGATATATGGTCGAATTTTCGTAGACAAAAAATGAAACGTAAAGAATAGTTAACAAGACGTTCAAGTTTGTTAAGAAGATTCTCATTGATGTCAGAGTAGCACACATCAGCATAATCGATGATTGGAAGGACGAGCGTCTGCACAAGATACTTTTTGGTAGAAATGGGTAAGAAATTCCTAAAACGGTTAAGTGAACGTATCGTTCCAAAAACCGACCGACTAATTTCAAACACATGAGCGTTCCAGCTCAATGTTGAGTCTATATATATACCTAAATTTTTAACAACAGGTGAGAAAGGGATAACAGTATTATCTAAAGTTAAGGGAGGAACTGAATTTAAATCTAGTTTACTTAATTGACGCGAACTTCCAATAATAATAGCTTGACATTTGGTTGGATTAACACTGAGACCATAATTTTGCGACCACATATTAATGCTGTCTAAATTTCTGTTGATCTTAGCAATCCCAGCATTGATGTCATCTGCAACAATTTGTGTATATATCTGTAAGTCATCGGCGTACAAATGGTAAGAACAGTCAAGGGAAAATGTTATGAAATTTATGAATACGGCGAATAATATAGGAGAGAGAATACCGCCTTGTGGCACACCAGACATTAGGTCACACCAATTGGAAAACACACGGTTAACTTTGACAGCTTGCTGGCGACCACGAAGGTAGGAGGAAAACCAGTCCAGAACTGTGGATGAGAAGTTAATATGTTGAAGAATGGCGAGGAGAATATCGTGATCAACCATATTAAATGCGTTAGAGAAATCAATAAGAACTAAAATGGTGACCAGTTTACTCTCCATGCCTTCTCGGATGTCTTCAGTAACCTTGAGAAGGGCTGTAGTTGTACTGTGCCCTGGTCTAAAACCCGATTGAAACGGAGAAAGAAGATTATTACTGAAGAGAAAGGAGGAAATTTGCTTATGAACAGTAGATTCAAGAATTTTTGATAGAAATGGTAATATTGAAATAGGCCTATAGTTGTCACATTCCTGAGCATCAGCCAGTTCCGAGTAATCGATTGACGTAGGACAGTGTATAGTTTCCACGCGCGATAACGCGTCAGCAGTTTCGTTGTTACTACCTTGAATGTACCTAATGTCTGTTGTAAATTCGCTAATAAATAATAATTGTCTTGTCCGTTTCGGTGTTTCGCTGTTACTTTGTAATTTATCAAAAGCATAAATTAATGGTTTATGATCCGTAAATACAGTTAATTGACAACCTTCTATAATATATCGAAAATGTTTTATAGCCATAAATATTGCAGTCAATTCCCTATCATAGGTTGAGTACTTTTCTTGCGCTTTAGTAAATTTACGGGAAAAGTAACCTAATGGTAACCATTTATTGTTAATCCATTGTTGTAAAACTGCCCCAGCCGATTTGTCCGAAGCATCCGTCATAAGAGATAAGGGTACATCCGGGATAGGATGTGACAATATGGCTGCATTCTTAAGGCTTAATTTACACTTTTCAAAAGCGTCAATTGATTCCTCAGTCCAGGGTATGCTAGATTTGTCTTTACGTTTAGAATTTTTTAAAAATGCGTTTAAAATTGATTGACATTCTGCCGCGTTAGGTATGCTTGCTCTATAAAAATTAATCATGCCTAAAAAACGTCGTAATTGTTCGACAGTTTCCGGTCTAGGGTAATCTACGATAGCTTGAACTTTGTGGTCAAGTGGTCGTATACCATCAACTGACACTTGATATCCTAAAAATTCAATACTAGTCTTGCCGAAATCACATTTAGATAAATTTATTGTAATGCCAAAACTTCTAAAACGTTCAAATACTTTACGTAAATGTATTTTATGCTGTTCTAAGTTATCACTTGCAATAATTACGTCATCAATAAAATTGAAAAGAAAATCGAAACCTTTTAATACGTTGTTATTCATGAATCTCTGAAAAGTTTGACTAGCGTTACGTAAACCAAATGTAAGTCGTAAAAATTCAAATAAGCCAAACTCTGTAATTATTGCCGTTTTTTCAATATCTTCCGGTGCTATCTTAATATGATGATATGCCCTATTAATGTCGAGCCTAGAAAAAATTTTCTTACCTGCCAATATGTATGTAAAATTATGCAGACGTGGCACGGGGTACATGTCCGGTTTGGTGATGGCGTTAAGACGTCTGTAGTCACCACAAGGCCGAATATCCCCATTCTTCTTCATGACGACGTGCAATGGACTTGCCCATTGACTCTTTGACGGTCTGCATATACCTAATTCTTGCATTAGCCTAAATTCCTCTTTAACTTTATGGTACCTGTTAGCAGGAAGTGGTCGTGCTCGCGCTTGAACTGGAACTCCCGTGGTCTCGATATGGTGATAAACATCATTATCAGACTCGCATTCCTTAAATGAAATAGGCTTCGTAATTTCTGAAAATTCAGATAATAATTTAAGAAAAGGATGATTAGCTTCAACAGTGTTCACTGATGGGTCAGTGCAAGAAATTATGCTGCCAAGTGTTAACAAATTCGTGTCACTATCAATTAATTTTCTATTATTCAGATCCACTAACAACCCATAATGACGTAATAGATCAGCGCCGATTATAGGCTGTTTAACATCTGCCACAATAAAATGCCATCGAAATGGTTTTCTAAGATTAAGGTTTAATACTAAATTTTTAATACCATACGTACGAATTTCAGTTCCATTGGCCGCATATAACTTATAATTATTACACTCACTCTGGGTTTTTACCTTCTGTGATACAGGCAAAACTGACACATTTGCACCAGTGTCAATTAAAAATCGTAAGCCAGAGTTAATGTCCGTAACGCATAGGCGGTTATTGACGGAGTCAGTACAGTATCCCGCCGACGACTGTACCGTTTCTAGTTTTCCTTACTCTCCTTGCCTTCCTTGTAATTACATGGTTGTACACACTTATGAGCTCGGTTACCAAAACGGAAATGGTAAAAGCATAACCAGTCAGGTGATTGTGGATTACGCCTGTGTGACGAAGTGTTGCGTCGACCTCGCGATTGGGATCTACCACGTTGGTTGTAGTGATGCCGCCATTGCTGTCTACCTCTTTGCATATTCTCAATCGACTTACTAAGCTTGGATATCTCAGCTACCAGAAAG
Organism: Spicauda simplicius; assembly: GCA_949699795.1. Classification (NCBI taxonomy): domain Eukaryota; kingdom Metazoa; phylum Arthropoda; class Insecta; order Lepidoptera; family Hesperiidae; genus Spicauda; species Spicauda simplicius. The sequence continues at coordinate 11,475 of CATIWX010000046.1, forward strand.
TCGTGTGACGCTGATGAGGTTGTCGGTGTAACTTCTGCGATAGTACTATTCACTCTGGATGATTCCATAACCTTATCCGCTATTTCCGCCAACTTCTCAAGATCTTTAACTTCACTGACGGTTAGGATGGCGCGCACAGCCGAAGGTAGATGTCCTGTCCACAATATGCGTAATGTGTCGCCGGAAAATTTATCACGAGCCAATTCTCTCATGCGACGTAGTAGTTGTGACGGCTTTTGTTCACCAAGGTCAATTTCGCTTAATAATTTTTGCACTTGACGTAGTTCAGATTCCTCGTACACTGTTAATAGTCTGTCCTTTAAACTGGAGTATTTATCTTTCACCGGAGGTTGCAATAGTAAGTCAGTGACTTGCTGAATGCTATCTTTAGTCAATTTTGTGATAACCAAATTGTACTTGGATTCATCGCCGAGTTTTTGGTTCGCTATTACAGCCTCAAATTGAATGAACCAAAGCCGTGGAGCATCCGTCCAGAATTCCGGTATGCGTGATGACACTGTTATTTGCGATAATTCGCCACTAAGTTCGACCGCTGCAGGAATAGGCACCGTAGGATTCATATTCACACCGATAAAGTTTTTAGATATTCGACACTACTTCACTCGCGAATTCAGTTCTAAAACGTCGTGAGGTCACCAATGTGGGACTATTATGGCCACGTGCACCACCCTATTCCTGCATTGGGAGTTACTGCCACCAGGATGTTAAATTAAAGTCCAAATCTCAATATAGTTCACTTTTGTATTTCCAATTTTACCCCGAAACGAATACACATGCATTCGCGTCGGTTAGTGCGCAGTAACTAACTCGACTCCTCACATACTTCACACTTGCATACAAACTTGCTTACTCAGCCATTCATACTTACATGGTCCCTACAGTTGTTTAGTTGGCAGGGATTAGAAACTTTCGGATGAGGAGAAATAAATGCTTTACGCCAGACAGAAGGAAAACACCCTGTCAACAATGAACTATTGATAATGTGGGTGAGTACAGGGACGAGACACTCTAGAAGTGGAAAAATCATAGCTCTTCCCACATTGTCATATCCAACTGCTTTAGATTTGAGAGAGCATACTGTTTTCTTAATATCATCCACAGAAACTGGAGAAAAGGAGAAACTATTAATTTGGAGTTGATTCATCGAACGTATTTCAGAAATGGTCTTGGATTTAACTAACGGGTTAAGGGAGGAACACGACGAAAAGTGTTTATTCAAATCATTGAGGGAAAACGGTGGCATATTAGGGGAATTCGCGGATTTCCCTATACCTATGCAGTTCAGAAATTTCCAAATGTCAGCCGAGGAGGAGTTTGAAATATTGTCGTAAAAATAACGACGCTTGGCTGCCCTTACCATTTGGTTACATCTATTGCGAGCAGCTTTGTAAAGGTCCCAATTTTGAACACACCTGTTACGCTTGTATTTCCTAAACAATCTATCCCGACGTGTCATAGCCATCCTAACTCCACGAGTGATCCATGGGGCAGGAGGTCGCTTAACTTTAATAGGCTTTAGTGGAGCATGCAAATCAAAAAGATTCAATACCGCATTATTGAAAATAGAAACCTTCTCTTCAATAGATGTTGCAGCAACCACTGAAGCGAAGTCAATGTGACAGGCGTCTTTCTTTAATGTATCGAGGTTTATCTTTGCAAAGCTTCGCATCCAAATGACTTCAGGTTTACGTTTAGGAGGCTTTGCTTTATAAGAAACATATATAAGGTCGTGTCGGGAAAAACCAGGAGCCAGTAACTGTCCATGAGTTATAACATGATCTAAGGAAGAAACAAACATTAAATCGAGACAAGTAAAGGAGAAAAAAGATAGGTACATAATTGTGGCGTTCTAATAGCAAATTAACAAAACTTGACATATCATCTGGGCCGGCACTTTTTCGTATGTCAAGTCTTTTTAATTTTTTGAAAACTTCATATCGTGTAAATAGAATTGAGCATAAAGAACTGGAGCAGGCTATCGAGACTAGGTTTGTATTAGGCACACCGTCATTTGTATATACAGATGAGAAATGTTTAGCGAAGAGATTACAAATAGAAGCACCATCTGAGGCTACTACGCCATCTAGGGTCATTTTAGAAGGGTATGAGTTAGGTGATTTTTTTATATTTTTAAGGTGAGTCCAAAAATATTTAGGATTGCTGGCTATATTTGATTCAATATTATTAATGTATTTTTTATAGCAAAATTTAATTAGTTTACTGCAAGACTCACGCAAATACTCAAATTCTAATCGATCTAAAGGGTTATTGTATATTTTATGTTTTATTCTATATTTATTTTTGCTTTTTAATAATGAGATAAGATTTTTATTGAACCAAATCGGGTATTTGCTATTTTTAGGTTTAGTTTTAGGTACATGTTTATTTATTACTTCATTGAGTTTTCTATAAAATATAGATAACATTTCATTAACATCATTACATTTTATTAAGAGTTCTAACCACGGTATATTATTTAATTCATTTATAATTTTACTATAGTCGGCTTTATAAAAGTTGAATCTTTGATGATTTAATTCCTGTATAATCTCATTTATTCGCACAGATATAGTTAAGTTTAAAGGAGGGTGGTGCTGGTCAACTATGCTTATCGGGTTGGGATTTTCCGAAACTGTTATTGCTAGATAATTAGATAAAATTAAGTCCAAAAATTTTTGGTTTGTATTTTTAACAAAGTTAAATTGTTTTAGATCGTTTTCTTCGAGGAAGTCGACAAATAACGTATCTACGTTACTACTGCTGTGGGGGCATAAATATTCTGCACCGGGTATTTTTGACCAGGTTAAGTTTGCAAGGTTAAAGTCTCCAGCTAATAATACGTAATCGTTTTGATTAATTATAACGCTCGTGCTTAATAGGAAGCTCTCTAATTTATCTCTATTTATGGGAGGTGGTAAATAAATTCCACAAATGGCGATGCGGTTGAGCTTGCCTTGTTTTGTTATATCAATGGTGACCCAAACATCCTCGAAACTACTCTCCCACTGCATCATGCGGCAAGACACCAAACTGTTTCTCACTGCTATAATTACTCCCCCACCATTCTTGAAATCTCTATCACGCCTATACACCGTGTATCGGGTGTCGAAGATTTCGTTATCAAATACACTTCTATTAAGCCAACTTTCTGTTAATATCAACACATCGAAGTTATTATTCATGATATTTAGTTTAACGTCCCGACATTTACTGCGCAGACCTCTAACGCACATAATTTTAGAAAAATCAGTGGTGCGTGACGGGGTTTGAACCTGGGACCTCCCGATTGAGAGGGCAAGTTTCAACTATTAGGCTATCACTACTCGTACAAACGCTTATACATGAACATACACACATAGGTGCTAGTGATATAACGAATCTTCGCTCGTTTTACATAATCTCATTCAAAAGGATTGTGCGAATGTTTTCCGAATAAAGTTTGACGACTAAAAAGGGTCGCCATATCTCTATAAATGTAAGTCGAACTGCAGTTTGACGACCAAAAGAAAGGGCGCCAAATGAACACTCTAGATCCCCCTACACTACTTCTAAATTATAAACTGGCGACAGGAGAGTATAGTTTTAATGGTACGGCCAGACTTGATAACGAAGATTCGTGTTCGCGTTGTCACGATAAAAGTTCGTGTTCGATCTATGACGAAGTGCTTGGCCACATTAAAAAATAAACTTCACTGCGTCGCGATGGTCAAGAACGTCGCGATAACTAATTAATTCATAATTTCGTATGAATTCTAATGCGCGCAACGTGTAGCCAGCCGCACGAACTTTGTCGCGACAAAACTCTTTGATGTGTTGCAATTTACCGACAGCGGCGCGAAGGGCATTCGTATTCGCGAAGATGATTCGGGATAGGGCGAAAACTTTGGCCAGACGTGTCGCGACAAGGCAAATCTTCGCGTTATCGCGATAGTGTGGCCCCAGCATTAAAGCTTAAGTATGTTTGGTTGTATGTATGCCTACTTATTTGACACGCACCCAACCCAAATCACTACTAATACTAAATTGTAACATGTGACATAAATATTTATATATTTTTTTATATTTGTTGGTACATCGATTTTATTTCATAATGAATTTACAACTACCCCACATTATAGAGTTTTCATTGACGTAACGCCGAGCACTGTAGAGGCGGCCATCTTGCACTTTGGTCATTCGATTGAAGAGAGTCGTCGAGGGCGCACGCATCCACGTGCTCGGACGTTAAAGTTCTATTTAAGATTAGATTACTTAAACTATTCGATTGACATTTTCTTGTGTGTAAAATTCAGTTGTAATAGAATCGTATTTGTCAGTGTGGTGTTTCATTGAAATATTACCTCCTCGTCCGATAACTCACGCCATCTTGTGCAACTTATTATTCGCCTACAATGTCATGATGAAATGATTGAAGTCCCTTTTTTATTCATTTGAAACGGCTCAGTTATGAGAGTGGCATAGGCATAATCATTAAATATGACGCCTGCGATCAGAGAAAAGGATGGGAGAGGGAGCGCCAAAAAGCGACTGATTGGTTTACGAGCAGTCGGGGTTTTTTTTTTTAAGATAACAATGTTATTTATAAATTTGAGTACTATATCCTCCAAAATGTTATTAGGTTCACATTCTCAGACACTGCGTATTTCTGGCGGTGGTGGAAGGAGCAGCGAGCGACCACCAGGTCCACCTTTCGAACCCTGGTGCAGGAAGGCAGGGTGCAGTTCGCTGGGGGAGGCTGGGTTCAGAACGATGAGGCCACGGCAGACTATCTGCAGATTATCGACCAGTTTACTTGGGGATTAAGGTAGGACATTTCTTAATAATGTCGCCGCTAACCCATTATTGTCCCATTTCTGGACACGGGTCTTATAATCAAAGAGTTTTAACACTTAACTCACCGCCTCAAGTGCGAATTCATACTTCACACATTTTGAGAACTTTTTTAAAGAACTCTCAGGCAAGTGATAATAAACACATCACTAATTTCTACTATCATTTAGAAAATCATCACGCCTAGTATAAAAAATAGGTTGCCTGGAACCTTGGACTCCTGATTGAGATACTGTGTTTCAACCATTAGACAATTACTGATTGTATTTAATTATGGTGATGATATGATGAAAGTTTTTCAATTTGTGTGGCGACCTCCCGCAACTCATCAAGAGATGGCGCTACTAGTATTCTGAAACACGCTATCGATGTATTCTCAATACCCCGCATATATACAAGTTCCGAACAACGACTGTCGGAGCACGGCCGCTCCCCAGGCATGATCACCTAGCCTAGCGGGAGATCTCCCACTGCCAAATGTGTTTAACGTATCTTTAAATTCATGATTTGAGACTAATATTGTATGATGCGCGGATTCAATATTTTGAGTCACTTGTATGGATCGTAGAACAGCGAAACTAAAAAACCGCATATTTATTTTTATTTATTTATATATTTATTGCACCTTTACAAAAGTTACAATAGGGCAAACTTAATGCCTGATGGCATTCTCTACCAGTCAACCCTGGGCGGCTGGAAAATTTGTGGCAGGTGTTAATTTTAACCGCGAGCAATAGAAATATTTAATATACATACTAAGCCATAAATACATATACATATATCATAAATTAATATTTATATTATAAATACATATAATATACACAATAAATATATAAAATACATAAAATTATTATATAAAAATAAAAAAAAATATAACAGAAGATTAGGAGACAGTAGTAGTGCTCAGATAATGCTCTCGGACAAGCTTTTTGAATATAAACTTACTGGGCGCTTTCCTGATATCAGCGGGCAAGGCATTCCAAAGCAATACCGCCTGAATAGTGAACGAGAAATGGAAGAAACCGCTAGTATGCGGTGGTATGTTTGCTCTTAAGTTATAAGACGACCGAAGCATATCATAATCGATCCTGAAATTTATCACTTTGTTACTTCACATAATCGATACTTCGTACATAATTATATTACCAGGAAACTCAACGATACCCTGGGCCGATGTGGCATTCCGAAAGCAGCGTGGCAGATCGACACATACGGACATACAAGAGAACAGGCGTCCCTATTAGCACAGATGGGTTACGATGGATTATTTGTAGGTAATGTATTGTTACTAGTAATTGTTCCAGCATTCAATGTTAACAGCGACATCTCTGATTGATATGAAAAACTAAACGTAACATACTTTCAAGCAACATTTCTTTGTTAAAAGTAAACGAGTATTTAGCATTTATTGATAACAGCGACATCTCTGATTGTTATCATAAACTAAACTTACCTCATGGTATTGCAGCGCTGCTACTAGATGGCGTTGTTTTCTTTATTTATCTTACCTAAATTACATTCATTATTTATGCAGGTAGTTCTTGATTTACACACAATTTGTGTCTTACAATGTAATATCTCTTATAAATGTAATATCGTTGATTACTACAGGGAGAGTAGACCACAAAGTGAGAGAAACTATGATGGATGAAGATAGGATGGAATTTATGTGGAGAGGAAGCGATGTTCTTGGTAAGTCGATGTTTTGTAGGTGATAGTATCATTTGTTATTTGGCTCCAAAACACTTTTTTTTTTAATAATAAAATTACAGCTCCACAGACGGATCGTCCGTGCCTTTTTTCATATAGCATTCATTTTGTCAGTCTTAGTGTTTTAGCTCCACTTAAGCCTCCGTTGTCACCATCATCCAGAGGGCGGTGGTGGCAGCGTTGGCTTTACAAAAAACCTTAATATTTACTTACTCTATACATAGGACCTTATATATATATATGTGTATAATAATACCTTATTTAACTTTTACATAATGATTCTGGTTATTTACTACATAATTTGAAAAGGTTGTTACGCTCGATGAACGGGAGCTGGTTGACATCTCCGAGGAGCACCACTTCTATTGCTCCGGTAAGTCTTATCGCCATCACGATGGCCCCGAAATGGTTCATAAGTGCCTCGTCGACTAAGAGTCGTCTACAGCTTCTTTTTGAACCATTTACTAGTACTGAGGCCAATGTGCGTACTTTTGCTGCGACGAACTTTCCGGACATACCGGTTCGGTGGATGAGTCTCGCTCGGAGGTCCGTCGCTGCCTCCGTTGTGGTGGTGATGATTATGTCGTTTTTGTCCTGAAAGTGATTCACTATCCAAGTTGATTTCCCGCTGCCTGGGACCCCATTGATCCACGAGAATTCGGGTATATCCCATGTGTCAGGAGTAAAACCGCCGCAATCTCCAGACAGGCTGTTCGCCATCGCTAGAATTTTGTCGTCTAGCATTATTCTGGTACAGCGGGCTATCACAACTAGCGGATCATCAATAGGGGTGTGAAATTTCTCCCGGCCCATGCGCTCGCTCTCCTCTTCGTGCTTTGCAACGAATCCTCTGGTTGCGCTGTAAGCTGCCATGTGACTCCCAGTTTCTTCGCCCGCAATCGTCTGGGAGGTTTCGTTATTGTATATGGCAGCTTCTGCTTTCTCGAGTCTCTCTTTCAGTAGCCTGAGATCTTTATGGAGAAAGGATTGCATGATGTTATCGCATGTCCTTTTATTGTCCTCCTTTGTCGCTACTGTTAGTGCTTTGAACTCGAGAAATGCGTTTATAAGATGGTCCAGAGGCTTCTTAGCTTCTCGGAGGGTTGGCGGCTCGACCAGACCTTTGTCAGCTTTTGTCATGGCGGTCTTTGGCAGTAGTGAATCCCTTTCCGTACTTTTTGTTAGTGTAGTGTGTGTATCCGGTAGGTGTGTATAGTGTTTCTTGCCCGGGATTTGTTGAGAGGCGGCTTTGAACGTCTTTATTATCGCTGACAGCATTCCCTTCTTCACGCTTTTATCGGCTTGCTTCTGATTTGCGGGTCTTTCAGCGGATCGTTTCTGCTGGAGTCTTTCTGATCCGCTGACTTCCTCAGGGCTTGCTATGGGATAGCCCCATCTATCTTCGTGGTTTCGGGAGGAGGGTAGGCCTGCCCTGTGTGGCTTTAGAAAGCTGAGGTTTTCACCCCGGTCCTCATATACCACCACCTCATGTTTATCAGAGGCTTTGAGGCTTCCTGTGTAGTCCTCCGCTCTTCCCTTCATATGCCCCACCACCATAGCGTCCAGGCTTATAACCCTCGGTGTTAGTGCGGGTTCCTCGCCTGGTTTTCCTAGTCTCAGCAGAACTGCACACGCTTGGGCGAACTGAGTTTCTTCTTCGCTTCCTTTAAATAGTGCGATCGTTTTGTTCCTCGTTTGCACTATTTTGCAGCGTTTGTTTACCACCGAGATTTCGGACAGCGCGTCATACGTGGTGCGCTTCATTGTAGCCCTGAAGGTGCTGCCGTTCAGCAGAGCCGCTAAGCCAGGTGAAATTGCTACTCTGCCTGAGCACTTTGTGTTACAGAAGCTTATGCCGAGGCGCTCTTCGTTGTTGTCCATGAAGAGGGCCACTCCCCGAATTCTTAGCCTTGGTTTTCCTTGCTCTGCCTCTTGCAGCAAGTTGGTAAATGCTGTTATGGTATTGTCGAGGGGGCTTTGGAGCTGGGTACAGGCCTCATTTGTTTGGGGTGTAATGATTGGCGTTCTAGTGGGATTTGTTACTGTCTGCGATAATGTTGAGTTTCTTTTGGCTACTATCCGGAAGATAGAGTCCAGATAGTCAAGGAAGTATGTCCTGTTTTGTTCTTCTTCCAGGATTTTTGCCAGGTTTAATTTCTCTAATTTGGCACCGATTTTGACCTCAGTCTCCATTCGTGTCGCCAGGAATCTGGGGCATTCCAAGATCACATGCCAAACCGACTTGCTGATATTAGGGTCGCAATCACATCCGGGGCTGTCTTTCAGTTTGAACCGGTGTAAATACTCCCCCATTCCTCCGTGTCCCGTCAAAGTTTGCACTTGTGTAGGTGTCAGTTTGGTCTTCTTTATAATTGCGTAGGCTTTGCTTACGTCTGGGAAGAAGGTCTTCGTAACTGACCCTGTGCTAGAGGTGGAGTAGCGATCCTGCCACTTGCGGATTGATTCCTCTCTGATTTTTCTTTTGACAAATGACAACGGTATATCTGCGTAGTCTGGGACGGTGAGTGTGTTCTTGGCGGCTAGTTTTGCTAACTCGTCTGCCCGTTCGTTTCCGGCGGTCCCGATGTGAGCTCTAATCCAGAACAGCTGAACGTGTCTTCCTTCCCTCCTTATCCCTCTGATGTTTTCTTTTATTGTCTTTGTCAGAGGGTGAGATGGTCTTGGGTTTTCGAGCAGTTCTAGCGAGGACCTTGAGTCGCTCATGATGTTTACATTTTTGTTTCTGCTCGATCCCGCTTTTTCCACGGCCTTGTGTAGTGCGTACAGTTCGGCTTGAAATACCGTACAGGAAGGATCTAGACTATAGGTCGAAAAACTGGTCTCCCGTCCGTCCTCCCACCATGTTAGGGCAGCGCCTGTCTTCCCTTCTATCTTACTGCCGTCGGTGTAGATGTGGGGTCCGACGATATGATGGTTGCTTAGGGACTCGGGGTCTACACTCTCCAACATTTTGTATGTGGTCGTTGTAAGTGCGGAAGGATGAGGTAGATCTTCGTATCTCACCTTCTGTTCCAGTTTTCTTCCAGGTGGTAGATAGTCTATTGACAAGTTTTTCTTGGCCTTGTACAGACTAGCCGATTCTTGGATCCGGAGGTCTAATGGGAGCAGCCCTGATAGGACGAGTGCGGCGGTTAGTGACACGGTTCTGTATGCCTTGCAGGTCTTTTGGGCGAAACCTCTTTGCAGGGCCTCCAACTGACTTTTGTTTATTTGGAGGTCTGTTGCCTGATGCCATACGCTTGAGGCATATGTCACTATCGGTTCTATCACCGCGATGTAGATTGTACGTACTATTTCGGTGTTTAGGCCCCAAGTCACCTTCGCCGCGCGCGCTAATTGTTTATATATACCTGCCGCTTTCCTGCATACGGCGGCCACGTGCGATTTGAAGGTGAGCTTGTTGTCTATGATGAGACCCAGGAGCTTCATCTCTTTCACCAGATGTAGTTGTCCCTGTAGTTCCGGGACCAGAATAGGACTATGGTACCCTCTGCCTGTCGTAAGAGGCGACTAAAAGAGGCTTCCGGGGTTGCGGGCGGGAAGAGTGGGAGCTCGAACCGTCCGGTCAAGTGACCCCGGGAAGGACGGCGAGTGTGGTTGCATGTTGCCATAAAAACCAGAAGGTGCGGTGAGCAGTTCACGCCCACCAGAGGACACCGGCGGCGGTCAACTGGCTCCCACGACGTTGGGTACTTTTTGAAAGTTTCCCCCTCGAAAACAAACAAAAAAAAGGGTGGGGTAGGTTTTACTTTCGTACGATGAAAAGATAAGTCCTCGGAATTCTAAGTCCTCGGGAGTAGCATCGCATTTGTAATTGATTTCAGAAATAACCCGATATGTACAGATGTCAATTTATGGCACAGATCACTTAGTCACGTGTCATGCTCGTTTGCAACTTCTATGAGTGCGTTCCATTAGACGTTCGCAAAGTTCACGCTCACGACCGCAGTTTTTCCAGTTTAATTAGCTTGTGAGCGTTACTGACATAATCTCTAGTGGAACGATCACTTCGATCCACCTTATTAGATGGGTCGTCGTGAGCTTCGCGTGGGCGTAAGTCATGACGTCATGAGTGACGTTTTCGCCGCGACCACGACGACCGCGGTCGTCTTGTGGAACGACGTTTTGGGCGTTTAGGACTTTGTGAGCGTCTTCTGGAACGCGCCCTATGGCATAAAGTAAAATAAAAAATATTGACGACTTAAATATGTACCTACTTATCTACTTTCCAGGAAAAATGTCAGACATAATGACGCACACGCTGTTCAATCTGTACAACGCACCGGACGGGTTTTGCTTCGACTTCCTTTGTAGCGACGAGCCGATAGTAGACGACCCGGATAGCCGGGTGTACAACGCTGATAAACGGGTAAGACATGGGTACACATTGAGTGTGTTCAATTCACCAGTTCACAAAGTTCATGCTCACGACCGCAGTTTTTCCCATTCCACTAGCTTGTGAGCGTTACTGATGTAATATATAGTTGAACGATCACTTCGACCCACCTTATTAGATGGGTCGTTGTGAGCTTCGCGTGGGCGTAAGTCATGACATCAAGACTGACGTATTCACCACAACCACAACGACCGCGGTCGTCTTGTGGAACGATGTTTTGGGCGTTTAGGGCTTTGTGAGTGACTTCTGGAATCAAATAATTGACAGGAAGGGGCGCGCTCTTGCTGCCAATAATTTGACTCTAAATATTGTCATCAATTATGGTTTAAATTTGGACCACCGCCACACCTTTTTTGTGTACAACTAAAAAAATATTTTTTTATTTTTATTTTTTACATACACCGAGACCCAGAACAAGAATCTAAACTCCACAACGCCATGCGGGTCTACTAAAGCAATACCCGTGCAATATAACGACCCGCGTGGCGGAGCGGTTACCATACCAGTCTGACGCGCAATGGGTTCCGGGGTCGAATCCCGGCCAGACAGGTATCTGAATGATAAGTTTAGATTCATGTTCTGGGTCTGGGTGTTTGTGTATTCGTCTTGTGTGTGTCCATGGAACCCACAACACAGGAGAAGATCCTAGTGTGTCTATGAGTGTAGAAAGCGGGCATATTCATTTGCTACTTTAAGATTCTAGAAAAATTAAATCTTGTGACAGGTGAATGACTTCATAACACAAATAGAGAAGCAAGCAAAGTACTACGACCACGACAATATCCTGGTGACAATGGGCGGAGACTTCACCTACCAGAGCGCTGCTAACTGGTTTATGAACATCGACAAGATTATCAGGTAATAAATATACCAAGATTTACCAGAGCATTGATAGCCTAATGGTTGAAACTTGCCCTCTCAATCAGGAGGTCCGAGGTTTAAATCCAGGCCTGCACCACTGATTTATGTGCGTATTAGAAATTATCACTGCTTTTCGGTGAAGGAAAACATCGTGAGGAAACCTACACACCCGAGAGTTTAAAAAAAATCGGAGGTGTGTGAAGTCCACAAATTCGCACTTGACCAGCGCGGTATGGCCTAAAACTCTCTCATTCCAAGAGAACACCCGTGCCCAGCAGTTGGACAATAATGGGTCGACGATAGAAATATAGGTACTAAGATTTACCAGGTGCTAGAACTAGTGTAGTTCGACCGTGGAGGTACCACCGCCACACCTATTTTTATCGTGAAGCATTTCTTGCGTTGCGATGGAAGGATGTGGTTGCTGGCATGCACTTATTTGGGGCGACCATCTCAGTCTTTCGGAGTAGCAACGCATCGATTGACTTCAGATAGAACCTATGTTCTTAATAAAGTTGCTTACAGGCTTCCATGGACAGTGGCAGTGACTTACCATCAGGAGCATCCCATGCTCATTTCTTACTCCAATCTTATAAAAACATGTTGATAGGCGGTAGTGGCTTATCATCAGGTGGACTGCGTGCTTTTTTTCTACTTCTTATAAATATTCTGTTGTTGTTTGACGACCCGCGTGGCGCAGCGGTTACCATACCGGTATGACGCGCAACGGGTTCCGGGTTCGATTCCCGGCCAGACAGGTATCTGAATGATGAGTTTAGATTCATGTTTTGGGTCTGGGTGTTTGTGTATTCGTCTTGTGTGTGTCCATGGTACCCACGACACAGGAGAAAATCCTAGTGTGGGGCTATGAGTGTTGAAAGCGTGTTTTTAAAGCGTGTGTTCTGTTACAGTCACATCAATTCCCATTCTGCTAACATATCGGATATTAACATCTTCTACTCAACTCCTTCGTGCTATTTAAAGGCTATATATCTGTATGGAAAACGGGATAAGGCGCTTTATACTGAAAAGGTAAAGGCTTCTCACAACTTGTGATCTTAATGGGTGGTATGTGGTATGTATGAAGTGGTATGGCGGCCGCTAGTGGGTAAAATCCCCTATTAAGTTAATTGGTAGAACCAGTGTTGTTCGACCGGAGAAGTACCAGTACCACCGCCACGCCTATTTCCAGCGTGAAGCATTTCTTGCGCTTCAATGGAAGTGTGTGGTTGCCGGCACACTTTTATATGAGGTGACCATCATAGTCCTCGTGTGTAGCTACGCATCTGAGATAGACTTCAGATAGAACCCATGTTCTGTATGAAGTTGCTTACAGATGTCTACGGCGGCGCTGACCACTTACCATCAGGCGGACTGCACGCTGGTTTGCTACTTAAATGAGATAAAAAAATGTGTGCGTGTACTAGCGTACACTCGTAATAAGTGAAACTTCTTTATGACGTTATTTTTCAAAAAATAATTTACTATATGCAACTTTACAGAAACTGGTTAAATAAAGTTAAATTTGATAAAGTTTAATAAAGGGCTTTTATTAAACTTTATCTAATAATCTAATCTATAATAATCTATCTAATATCACGCGTGGTAAGGATAAGAAAAACATGGCGCGTAACGGGAAAAAAAAGATGGCGCGTAACAGAAAAAGATGGCGCGTAACGAAAAAATGTTACACTAAATTTTTTTCCAACCCCGATAAAGAAGTTTCACTTCAATCAACCCCGATAAAGAAGTTTCACTTCAAAAAGAGGAAAAAAGATTTCATGCGCTCTCCTGTACAAAATATTAAGTCATCGATTCCGGTTGTTAGCACTTAATGAATCCGTCAGCTTGAGCACTTCGGAGGGCTGTTGTCATTAGTCCCCGCGCCTGGCATGCGTGTCGATGGCCGAATGTTGATGTTATAGGAAGACGCTTCTACCCACTTCCTAGATACCGTCCTAAGGCCTTACCGACACCACACAACACAATATAGCGTCAAACCTATAAGAAATAATATTGGAAATGAGTTAACCTTTTATTCTACTAATTAATTAAAGAAATTCCTCAAAACGGGGAGCAATGGATGTCTAACGGTGGAAGAAAAAAGTATTAGGAATTTTACAATAAACGAAATCTCATTGCATGCCTCTAATGCAAAGCATTTGAGATAGTGCTCTACTCTCACCTCCTCAATGCACGGGCAATTTTCTCGATTTCAATTTTTTAGGAATATTTTAAATATCTTTAAATATTTTCAGGACGACCATCTTCCATATGGGAGTGATTTGAGCACCTATTGGACTGGATTTTACACTTCTAGACCTAGCCTTAAATACTTTATTCGAAGAGCTCATATTTTTCTACAGGTAAGATTTATTCAGATTAGCGCTCAATCTGACAAGCAGAGGGTTCCGGGTTCGATCCCTGGCCAGACTGAAAATAAAAAATTATCTGATTGAAAATTTTGGTTAATAATACGCTATTTTTAATTGTAATGGCTTTTGTATATTATTTTTATTAACACAGTTTAACATTGAATACGCTTATAGATCGTGAAACAATTAACAGTAATTTCAAGAATGGCAGATTCCTACGAATTGCATTCACTACGACATGCGATAGGCCTGATGTTACACCATGACGTCATAACAGGTAATATTCATTAACTCCTCACTACATAGTATAAATTGAGCCGTGATAGCCTAATGGGTGAAACTTGCCCTCTCGATCAGGAGGTCCGAGGTTCAAACCCAGGCACGCACCAATGATTTATGTGCGTATTAGAAATGAATTATCACTGCTTTTCGGAGAAGGAAAACATCGTGAGGAAACCTACACACCCGAGAGTTCTTAAAAAAAAAATTTTCGGAGGTGTGTGAAGTCCACCAATTCGCACTTGGCCAGCGCGGTGGACTATGGCCTAAACTCTCTCATTCTGGGAAGACCCGTGCCCAGCAGTGGGCCAATAATGGGTTGATGCGACGATGCGACGACATAGTATAAAACAAAGTCGCACTCTCTCAATCTCTCTCTCTCTCTCTCTCTTCCCACTCTCTGTCCTTATGTATGCTTAGATCTTTAAAACTACGATGCGGATGCTCATGGACATCTACAAGCAGGGTTCTATCTGAAGTTAATCACAGATACATTGCTACTCACCACCAATTGGCACGCACCAATGATTTATGTGTGTATTAGAAATTAATTATCACTGTTTTTCGGTGTAGGAAAACATCGTGAGGAAACCTACACACCTGAGAGTTCTTAAAAAAAAAAAAAGTTCTCGGAGGTGTGTGAAGTCCACCAATTCGCACTTGGCCAACGCGGTGGACTATGGCCTAAAAAACTCTCTCATTCTGGGAGAAGACCCGTGCCCAGCAGTGGGCCAATAATGGGTTGATGCGACATTGCTACTCCGTAAAACTAAGATGGTCGCCTCATGTGATAATCATGAAAAATATTGCAAATTCTATATATTTAGTGAGCTTCCTTATTATGCCTTGAATTAACTTCTACATTTGTGTTATAGGGACCAGCCAACAGCATGTAATAAATGATTTTACCAAAACTCTATCAGAAGCCGTAGATGCTTGCACGAGAAAAGTTTCACAATCTTTAAGGTAAGTTCTAAAGTATATTCATCTATCCATCAGCCTTTTGAGGATCTTTTTGAAGTGAAACTTCTTTATCGGGGTTGTTGAAGTGAAACTTAAGTGAAACTTCTTTATCGGGGTTGTAAAAAAATTTTTTTCTGTTACGCGCCATCTTTTTCTTATCCCTACCACGCGTGATATTAGATAGATTATTATAGATTAGATTATTAGATAAAGTTTAATAAAAGCCTTTTATTAAACTTTATCTAATTTAACTTTATTTAACCAATTTCTGTAAAGTTGCATATAGTAAATTATTTTTTGAAAAATAACGTCATAAAGAAGTTTCACTTCTTACGAGTGTACGCTAGTACATTTTTTTTGATATCGAGGGGGAAACTTTCGAAAGGAACCCGACGCCGTGGGAGCAACGCCGAGTTATGTGGGATTTTTAAGTCATTAAAACCCCCGCGGTGGCCATCCTCGGCTCCTTGTGGAGGACACCGGGATCTCCAACGGACCGCTGCCGGTGTCCTCCGAGCGCGATGCCCTCTTGGGGCTCTTCCCAGAGAGCATTGCACTCAGTGCGCCTCACTGGTGTTTACGACAGCATGTGGCCACACATGCCGTCGTCCTACGCGGGGTCGCTTGGCAGGAAGCCCCTTTTAGTCACCTCTTACGTCAGGCAGTGGATACCGTAGCCCTATTCTGATCCCGGAACTACAGGGATAATTGAGGACCTCTACTACATTTTAAGTCTCGCATTAAATATACCTAAATAATGTATATTACCATACTTTATACTAATATTAAGGCGAAAGTTTGTGAGTGTGTATGTTTGTTACTTCTTCACGTGTAAACGGCTGAAGCGATTTTCATAAAATTTGGTAGGAAGTTAGCTGATACTCTAAATTAATATATAAGCTACTTTTTACTATAGGAAAATATCTTATTCCCACGGGACAAGCTATTTTTGTTAACGCGGGCGAAGTTGTTGTATTCAACTAGTGTATATTATTTCAGTGTGCTAACACCCTCGTGGGGAGGCAGCAGACGATCGAAGATAAACCAGCAGTTTGCCGTCTGCCATCACCTTAACGTCAGTCAATGCAGAGTAAGAAAGAAGTAGAAGTATTGGATGCATCACCAAAACAGAACGATGATGCACTCTCTCACACTCACACTCTTTCTACACTCATAGCCCCACACTAGGACTTCCTCCTGTGTCGGTACCATGGACACACAAGACGAATACACAAACACCCAGACCCAGAACATGAATCTAAAGTCATCATTCAGATACCTTTTTTTTATCTGACTGAAGCAAACGAGCATGCAGTCCACCTGGTGGTAAGTGGTCACTGTCGCCCTGCGACATTGTAATCAACTACATACAGAACAAGGGTTCCATCTGAAGTCAATCACAAATGCGTTGCTACTCCCGAGGATTTTGATGGTCGCCTCGCCTTCACCGGTCGAACTACACTGGTTCTACCACCTGTTTGGCCGGGAGTCGAACCACACCGGTACGGTAACCGCTGCACCACGCGGGTCGGCACTTTGAATCACGCTATCGATGTTTTTTCAACATTTTCATATACACAACTATCACAATTGAGTCGTTTCAAATGATATGTCATAGGTCAAGCTGTTTGGGCTGCAGCGCATGCCAATATTTATTTATTTATTTATTTATTTACTTATTTATATATATATACAGACTTACATCTATCTTTACAGATAACACCCAATACGATAGCGTAGGCAATTTTACATTTTTTTAAAGGTTAACATTCTTTTCTATTATTAAATATAACATATAATTACATATTATTGTAACACAATATATCAAAAACAACTTTTGTGAATAAGAATATAACTGTTTAGTGTATGTAGGTATGTATGTATGCATACATACCTACATTACCCTTCTTGTCACGCAGTCGAGTGTAAATTAAACCTGTTTGAAACCGGCACTTTACTTTAAAAAAGCGTGGGGTGCATGGTTTCAATGGTTATAGATATTTTATTGACAGATATGAGTAGAGTGATTATCATTTCGATAATATCTTAAAAAGCACCCCACGCTTTTTTTAAAATAAAATATTTTTTTTTATTCACACTATTATTAATTTATATTCATTGAAATTTTTAACACTATTTTCTTCATTTAAATTCATTTAAATTTATTTTCTATTTTTTAGTTCGGTTTTCTATAAAAATCGTGTTTTTAAACTATTATTTCTTTTCAGTTCATAGAAACCCAGGAATCCGTTCTGCTCATAGTCTACAACCCATTGAGCGTGAAGACGTACCATCACGTGCGATTACCAGCTATCGCCTTACACTATTCCATACGGGACTACAACGGTAACCTCCTTGTTAAACCATCAACCATCAGGGTATACCCCAGTGGTTCTTAACCGGTGGTCCGCGGACCACTGGTGGTCCCTGGAAGCCTCTGAAGTGGTCGACGAAGCGAATAATAGAAGTTGATGACCAAAAAAGGGTCGTCAAAAATATAAGGATTCCAGTGTGATGTTAAAAAAAAGGTCATTAGTAAAAGACTTCCCTGGTAGTCCATGGTTAGACAGATGTTTTGTCAAACGGTCCTTCATCACTACAAGGTTAAGAGCCACTGGTATACCCTAATCCAGGAGAAGAGAGTTATGGGTATACCGTAACCCTCTTCTCCTGGACTGGACTATAGTCCATCGCGCTGGGCAAGTTTTGCCCGATTGAAGTAGCAAACGCATGCAGGTCACCTGATGGTAAGTGATCACTGGCGCCCATGGATGTATAGGTAGCTTCATACAGAACAGCAATTCAATATGCTTTGCTACTCCCGAGGACTAAGATAATCGTCTCATGTTCGTTTTTATCTGACTGAAGTAGCAAACGAGCATGCAGTCCACCTGATGGTAAGTGGTCACTGCCACCCTGCGACATCTGTAAGCAACTAGATACAGAACATGGGTTACATCTGAAATTAATCACAGATGCATTACTTCCGAGGTCTGTGATGCTCGCCTCATATAAAAGTGTGTCGGCAACCACACCCTTCCACCAAAACACAAGAATGTCTTTACGCTAGAAATAAGAAAGAAAGAAAGAAAGAAAGATCTTTATTTAGTCAATTTTTGGGTTACAATAATATTGATTATATAAGATGTTTAAAAAAAAAAGAAAAGGGCGCAAAAAATTGAATATGCCGGTTAAGGCGTTCTTAAATGTATGGCACTTACATACTCGTATTTATCATTATAAGACTTACAATTAGACACTATATTACAGCTGATAACTTTAGAAGATTAAATATTTTTTGTATTTGATATTTTTAAATCATCGTTTAAAAATTCGTCATACGTGTAATAGCATTTTTCTATTAATATATTTTTTAATTTTCTGGCACATATGTGGTCTTTCTTTATTTGTTTTAATTGGTTAGGTAGTTTATTATATAACTTTATGGCCATATAAGTGTGGTGTTATGCCTTCTACCACCTTGCTCTTTGCGCCATTTGAAGAGCCTGATGTCTCAGCGCTCCGAGGATACCTCGAAAGTAAATTTTCCACATCTTGTCTTTCCAGATGACGAAGTGGAATACCAGCTGGTGCCGTTACCAGCGCCAATCATCAACATGCCTGGTCGAGCGTCCACCGCCATACAGGAGCTTTACTTCGAAGCTGAAAACATCCCTCCTTTGGGCTTCACCGCGTACTTTATCACTGCTGTGAGGGATCCCTTGGTAAGAAGGTTCCTATTGATATTGAAAGGTGATCTTTTCGATTTTCCTCCCCTCCCCCTCCTCCAAGGATCCTTCCTTTAGTCAGATGTTGTGGGATTCGTTTCGACCGTCCTTCCCCTATCACTAATTACGTGTAAGATAGTCCAAATATATTTTTGTTTGAATACAATTTAAAAATATGTTAATTTTAATCCACTTTTTACGTAAATGTACACGTTTTTTTTTATCTGACTGAAGTAGCAAACGAGCATGCAGTCCACCTGATGGTAAGTGGTCAGTGCCCACGGACATCTGTAATCAACTTCATACAGAACATGAGTTCTATCTGAAGTCAATCACAGATGTGTTGCTGCTGCCGAGGACTATGATGGTCACCTCATATAAAAGTGTGCAACCAACCATTCCGAAACGCAAGAAATGCTTCACGCTCTACCACAAAATTTTACCACTACGTTTTTGCAACGAAAAGTATATTTTTATAAGACTGAAGTAGCAACCGACCATGCAAATGCTCGTAACCAAATGACACCTAACGGTAAGCGGTAACTGCCGCTCATGGAAATTTGCAAGCAACTTCATACAGAGCAAAGGCTTATCTAGAATCACTACAGGGTTGCTACTCCCGACGTCTAAGAACGTCGCTTCAATATGAAACTTCACAAACACACCGGCACACTTTCACATGAGGCGACCATAGTCCTCGGGAGTAGCAACGCATCTGTGATTGACTTCAGATAGAACCCATGTTCTGTATGAAGTTGATTACAGATGTCGCAGGGCGGCAGTGACCACTTACCATCAGGTGGACTGCGTGCTCGTTTGCTACTTCAGTCAGATAAAAAAATTAAAATAAACCGGGAACCATTATCTTCCACAGAAATGTATAAATCGGGTCGTTATGTGGCTATGGACATGAAGGTCTCCGACATTATACTTTTCGTCTCTCAATAAAAATAACAAATTACAGGGCGAAAATGCATACGTGAAGAAATCCAGTCAAACAGGCACTTCAGACCCGGATCAAGAATTAATCCCGTATATTTCTAATGAGGTCAGAATTTTTTTAATCATATGTAAAAGAACCGGCAATCACAGACTTCCACCGGAACGCAGTGCTTCATAATCTATATCTATACTAATATATAAAGCTGAAGAGTTTGTTTGTTTGTTTGAACGCGCTAATCTCAGGAACTACTGGTTCGAATTTAAAAATTCTTTTTGTATTGAATAGACCATTTATCAAGGAAGGCTTTAGGCTATATAACATCACGCTGCAACTATTAGGAGCGAAGAAATAATGGAAAATGTGAAAAAAACGGGGAAAATTATTCATCCTTGAGGGCTTGCGTTGCGTGCCACGCGGACGAAGCCGCGGGCACAGCTAGTAATGAAATAAGTGTGGCGGTGGTAGCTCTGCGGTAAAAGCATATGCGTTCTATCATCTTGGGAGACTTGTAAATTTGCCTCGTAGGGCTACCTTCACCTTTTTCCCTGTAGTTCCGAGATCAGAATAGGGCTTCGGTATCCCCTGCCTGTCGTAAGAGGCGACTAAAAGGGACTTTCGGCTGCGGGCGGTAAGAGTGGGAGCTCGAACCGTCCTGCCAAGCTACCCATGTAGGACGACGGCATGTGTGGCCACATGCTGTCGTAAACACCAGGGAGGCGTACTGAGTACAATGCTCACTAGGAAGAGCCCGAAAGGGGCATCGCGCTCGGAGGACACCGGCGGCGGGCCGTTGGAGTTCCCGGTGTCCTCCACACAGGGCCGAGGATGACCACCGGGTGGGTTTTAGTGAGGTAAAAATCCCACATAACTCGGCGTTGCTCCCACGGCATCGGGTACCTTTCGAAGGTTTCCCCCTCGATATCAAAAAAAAAGGCCCACCTTCACCTTTGGATAAATAAAAATGCACACCTGATTGGCTTACATCATCTACCCAGGAGAACGAGCGCCGCACTTCTTTAAAAACTTAACGCATATTGCATAGATTAATCAGATTTTTATCGACAACAGTAAATAGTAGATATACATAGTCTAAAGGGGGCAAGCAGTCCCCCCTCTGCCCCTGGGCAGGTACCCCTCTGTTTGAACTATACTTGTTCTTCTTTGAAGTTCTAATTTTCTATATTCTCTCTCATCAACCCATTATTGGCCCACTGCTGGACTCGGATCTTCTCTCAGAAGGAGAGAGTTTAGGCCATAGGCCACCGCGCTGGCCAAGTGCGAATTGGTGGACTTCACGCACCTCCGAGAACTTTTTTTTAAGAACTCTCGGGTGTGTAGGTTTCCTCACGATGTTTCCCTTCACCGAAAAGCAGTGATAATTAATTTGTAATACGCACATAAATCAGTGGTGCGTGCTTGGGTTTGAACCTCGAACTTCCCGATCGAGAGGGCAATTTTCAACCATTAGGCTATCACTGCTCTACATTCTAACAACGATAAAATTTGTCTCACAACCCTGAAGAATTACCGAAAATTACCGACTCATATTTGAAAAACCTAAAATGACCTTAAACTTCCAGTACCTCAAAGTAACGGTGGACAAAACAACTGGGTTGCTGGAGTCAGTCCAGCACATCGACGGAGCAAGGGTGCAGGTGTCCCAGAACTTCTTTTTCTACAGCCAGGGTCAGCAGACCCTGCAGTCGGGAGCTTACGCGTTCAGGCCTCGCGAAGAAAGACCGACTCCGGTAAGTTCAAGTCATTGTCACTGCTGGAAACGGGTTTACTCTAAGAACGAGACAGTTTTAGCCTATTGGGAATTAGTAGACTTTACACACACTTGAGAACATTTCCTAGGTTTCCTGTCATCGTCCCTGTAGCTTCGGGGTCAGAATAGGGCTACGGTATCCCCTGCCTGTCGTAAGAGGCGACTAAAAGGGACTTCCGGGGTTGCAGACGGCTAGAGTGGGAGCTTGAACCGTTCGGTCAGGCAATCCTGGGAAGGACGGCGGTATTTGTGGTCACATACCGTCGTAAAGACTAGACGGAGCGGTGGGCCCAGCCGCCCATCTGGGAGGAGCCCGATGGGGCAGCGCGCTCGGAGGATTCCGGTTGAAGTCGTTTCGAGATCCTATGATAGAGAGTATGTATTTATGTATGCTATATTAGATATAAATATCTATTAATGTTTCTTTATCATTGTTATTCTTTTTTCTTTATACCGCCTACATTGTGTTTCGGACTGCCTAAAGGTTGGCTGGCAGAGAATGCTTATAGCATTAAGTCCACCTTTGTACTATTTTTAAGGTACATAAAGATTAAATAAAAAAAAGGTGTGTTCGATTTACACACGATAGAAGTGAAACTTCGGTAAATCGAGAAAAGAATATCTTATAAAATTTATTATTTAGCACAACAAGATATAAAAATACTGACAAACACACTGTTAAAGAATAACAAACCACGCTGACATCTTACTAAAAAGCTGTAATACGCAGCCGCGTACAGTGTAATGTAGTATTAGCTCACGTACTTTTCACATATACTAACACACGTTATATGCTCAAATACAAGCAAGTATTAAACAGTGTGCTCTCTCGCTTTGGCTCACTAATTACAGGCGACTATGCTTAGAAGACGGGAGTGGGGACGCTACGAAGTATGGAACAGAGAGGAGAGACCGATAATATAAAATAGTGTGTATATTTCTGTCTCATTCTTTACCGGCTTCATTCTACACATTTTTGTATTTGTGTCTCTTACCTGTCGTTTTTTCCGTTGCATCAGGTTTGAAATCACAATGATTCCAAAGAAGTTTCACTTCAATAAATAAACATTCTTCTGCTTGATGAATTTCATAATTATTCTATAATTCCAGATATCAGACCGTGCAATGTACTACACGATCCGAGGGTCGCTGGTCAAGGAGATCAGGCAACGGTTCAACGACTGGGTGACACAGATCATCAGGCTGTACAGAGGCGAGGAGTTTGTGGAGCTGGAGTGGATTATTGGACCGGTTCCAGTTGGGTATGTTTACCAGGTGGTAGAACCAGTGTAGAGCAGTGATAGCCTGGTTGAAACTTGCCCTCTCGATCGAGAGGTCCGAGGTTCAAACCCAGGCACGCACCAATGATTTATGTGCGTATTATACATTAATTATCACTGCTTTTCGGTGAAGGAAAACATCGCAAGGAAACCTCCACACCCGAGAGTTCTTTAAATAAAGTTCTCGGAGGTGTGTGACCACCAATTCGCAATTGACCAGCGCGGTGGACTATGTCTTAAACTCTCTCTTTCTGAGAGAAGACCCGTACCCAGCAGTGGGACAATAATGGGTTGACGAGAGAGAACCAGTGTTTAGTATGTCTTCTAATGTCTATCACGGTCGAAGAGGTTTCAGGACTGAATCAAAGTCTGGTTACACATCAAACGTATATTGTCTTTCACAGGTATTACACTTAAACTAGTTAGATAATTATACTACGTGTTCCCTACTGCCCGGGTGTTTCGCGACTCGTTTAAAATGGACGCCGCGCTGTCGAGCCACATATTTAACGCGTCAGCATTTGGTCCCTACAAGTGCAATTCGACCAGGGAGGTGTCATCGCCACATTTACTTCAAGCGTTAAGCAGTTCTTGCGTCTTGGTGGAAGGGTATAATCGCCAGTTCACCTTTATATGAGTCGACCAGTTTTGTCGTGTGGAGTACTACGCATCTGTGATTGAGTTCAGATAGAACCTTTGTTCTATATCACGTTGATTACAGATGTCTATGTGAGGCAATAACCACTTACCTCACGTATCCAATGCTGGTTTCCTACTTATAAAAACAAAAATCTAAAAGTAGATAGAAGATTTGCGGTTAGACTTAAAACCAGTAGGACTTAAAACTTTACAGGTGGTAGAACCAGTTTAGTTCGACCGGGGAAGGGACACGTATTTCTAGCGTGAAGCATTTCTTGCGTTTCATTGGAAAGGTGTGGTTGCCGGGACACTTTCACATAAGGGGGCCATCATAGTACTCCGGAGTAGCAACCCATTTGTCATTGACTTCAGATGGAACCCATGTTCTGTATG
>CATIWX010000047.1:0-13004 GCA_949699795.1 Spicauda simplicius
TTATAGCCCGTATACTCGTTTATTACGATTTAATTTTATTTTCAAAAAAATTCTCTAGATAAGCAAACATGTCATAACATGAAACGGTATTAAAATTTCTATTTTTTTTTTTCGTGGGGAATCTATACTTATAATAAAGTTGTAGAGAGGTCAATTCTGTACATGAAATATTTTTCCAAAATAACTATCAGGGCGTGATTAGGGATCGATACTGATGCCAAAAATGCAATCAGTAAAATTTTTGTCTGTCTGTCTGTCTGTCTGTCTGTCTGTCTGTCTGTCTGTCTGTCTGTATAACCGTTATAGAAACAAAAACTACTCAGTGGATTTTAACGAAACTTGGTACGATTATTCTTTATACTCCTGGGCTGGTTATAGTATACTTTTCATCCCGCTACAATCAATAGGAGCAGAGCAGTAAAGGGAAATGTTGGGAAAACGGGAGAAGTTACTTTTTTAAGCTTCTGTCGCGTGTGCAACCTTAATGGTTAAAGCTACACAGAAATCATGTATGAGGGAAATATTTTCCTTAAAATACTTATAATAAAGTTGTAGAGAGGTCAATTCTGTACATGAAATATTTTTCCAAAATAACTATCAGGGCGTGATTAGGGATCGATACTGATGCCAAAAATGCAATCAGTAAAATTTTTGTCTGTCTGTCTGTTTGTCTGTCTGTCTGTCTGTCTGTCTGTCTGTCTGTATAACCGTTATAGAAACAAAAACTACTCAGTGGATTTTAACGAAACTTGGTACGATTATTCTTTATACTCCTGGGCTGGTTATAGTATACTTTTCATCCCGCTACAATCAATAGGAGCAGAGCAGTAAAGGGAAATGTTGGGAAAACGGGAGAAGTTACTTTTTTAAGCTTCTGTCGCGTGTGCAACCTTAATGGTTAAAGCTACACAGAAATCATGTATGAGGGAAATATTTTCCTTAAAATTATCTAAAAAATATCCTACGACAGCATATGTCCATCTTTTATGGTTGACTCACAATAACACGTGTAACTCCCGATAGCTTAGCAGTTCAAAGCTTTCTGATTATATTTGTCTACTCTTACGTTTATAACTCAGTCATCTATCTGTACGAAAATGAACATGAAAATGAAAAATGAAAAATGAAAAATGAAAAATGAAAAATGAAAAATGAAAAATGAAAAATGAAAAATGAAAAATGAAAAATGAAAAATGAAAAATGAAAAATGAAAAATGAAAAATGAAAAATGAAAAATGAAAAATGAAAAATGAAAAATGAAAAATGAAAAATGAAAAATGAAAAATGAAAAATGAAAAATGAAAAATGAAAAATGAAAAATGAAAAATGAAAAATGAAAAATGAAAAATGAAAAATGAAAAATGAAAAATGAAAAATGAAAAATGAAAAATGAAAAATGAAAAATGAAAAATGAAAAATGAAAAATGAAAAATGAAAAATGAAAAATGAAAAATGAAAAATGAAAAATGAAAAATGAAAAATGAAAAATGAAAAATGAAAAATGAAAAATGAAAAATGAAAAATGAAAAATGAAAAATGAAAAATGAAAAATGAAAAATGAAAAATGAAAAATGAAAAATGAAAAATGAAAAATGAAAAATGAAAAATGAAAAATGAAAAATGAAAAATGAAAAATGAAAAATGAAAAATGAAAAATGAAAAATGAAAAATGAAAAATGAACAGTGAACAGTGAACAGTGTCACGGTGACGTAACAAATATATTAAATAGGGACAATTCTTGGCTATGCGAAAGATCCATCTTAACTCCTCGCAATGACCAGGCATTTGAGATTAATAATAAAATACTGTCGAATATACAAGGGGAAAGCAAAGTTTATAGTTCAATAAATAGAATGGTCGATGAACAAGACGCCACTAACTACCCGATAGAATTTTTAAATTCTTTAAATATGCCCGGACTTCCTTCTCATGAAATTTGTTTAAAAATTGGCATTCCGATTATTCTGCTCCGAAATTTAAGACCACCACAACTTTGCAATGGAACTCGGCTAAAAGTAACCCGGTTGCAACAAAATATTATCGAGGCTCAAATTTTAACAGGTTGCGGTGCAGGAGAAACCGTCTTTATTCCCAGAATTCCCTTAGTACCTAATAATTTTCCATTCCAATTTAAAAGAACGCAATTCCCAGTATCGGTGTGTTATGCAATGACAATTAATAAGGCTCAAGGGCAGACTTTTCGTGTTGCTGGAGTAGATCTCGGTGTCAGTTGTTTCTCGCATGGTCAGTTGTACGTCGCTCTTTCCCGGGTCAGTAGTTCCAAAAATCTTTACGTTCACGTGCCGGATGGATCAACATTCAACATAGTTTACCCGAAAGCTTTGCATTGAAGTATTTTCGTTATATAAGTACTTAAGCCTTCGGCAGGATCGGAATAGGGCTACGGTATCCCTGCCTGTCGTAAGAGGCGACTAAAAGGGGCTTCCGGGGTTGCGGGCGGCTAGAGTGGGAGCTTGAACCGTCCAGCCAGGCGATACCGGGAAGGTGGCGATATGTGTGGTCGCATACCGCCGTAAAGACTAGATTGGGTGGTGGGCCCATCCGCCCATCTGGGAGGAGCCCTCGCACAAGGAGTTACTCGCTGGCGGAGTCGCGGGCAAAGCTATTAACAATAATATTGTGCGGTTCCGTATTGCGATATTTTTAAACAGTATTGTAGATATGACATATTATATTTCCCTACTAAAATACGAAAGTTAATCTGTTTGTTACATCAAAACCACTGAACCGTGAGGAAGGACATAGGCTACTTTTTTTTACGAAAAACAACGGAAACGCGGACGAAGTCGCGGGCAACAGCTAGTCTCTTCTAGGGTTTCTCTCAGCCGCGAAGCTACTAGAGAGGATATGCCCAACTCCTACTAAGTACTCAAAACCTCGCCGTGTTTTCATGACCCTTTTTACTGGGACCACGAGTACGCTAATAGTACGGTCCCGGTGGCGTTTCCCTGCCGGGCCCATCTCTATATGGGATGGAGATGGCGTTTCTCCATCCAATCCGACGTACACGTCTTTCTAGCTTGTAGGCAAAGCGAATTAACTTACAATCTTACATCGCCACTCGCTCACAGTGAAGCAAAACAGTTATTTCGATAATATAAATACAGAATGGTCTTGAGAAAAATTTAATTAAAGCAAACAATGAGCCTCAAGATGTTTCCACGATAACAATAGCCTGGTGGCATCTAAAAAGCGACTAGTGGTAGACAGTCGTGTAATCTGTAGGAAGGATATTAATCACTCGGGTCCTTTTACAAGTTTTTAGCGTTCCGTGCTTATATTGAAAAAATAGAATCCGTTTGTGAAGTCGGTTAAAACAGTTTAAGTACCGAGCACTTGAAACGAACGACGGGCGGCAGGGTGATCATTTTACCAGTTTGAAGCGAAAGGTTTCGGATTCGATTACGGTAAGACATTTTTATAACTCAATTTTGAGCTTATTTTTGATAAATAAAATATATAATAAATCATAACGATCAAAAAACAATAAAAACGCGAACCTCATTTTTTCAAATCGATGCAAAATTAATTTAATTCGAATAAAATTTAATCGGGTTTCTAAAACTCGTCAACACTTAAGATGCGAGTATAAAAACTAACTTGTACGGAACACAAATTACGCTAGCCCAACTTTCACTGACGAAGCTCTTAGAGTTTTCTAGTTTATTTTTAAGGATTTGTAAGAAAAGAACTGTGGAAGCTTATGTTTTACCATTACTGCAGTTTCACGTTATGAAATGGCTGACACTAAATAATCTTAAGCGCACACAACAGAGTAGCAGTTTAAATATATTACAATTGATCTGAAGATTTTAGAGTGTAAGTGCATTTTTCTTGTCACGCGTGTCTTGTTACTCAACCTCGTGAATTTATCCACACGAGCAATCTGCGTGGTTCACGTGCCTATAGATTAAATGTTACATGACAGGAAAAGTATTTGTGCAACAATGAATACGGTTGACACACATGCGGACCAAAACCGCATGCAAGCACAAACCAGCGTGACAGGAAAAAGGCCCCAATGAAACGTCTGGCGCATTTGGGAGTTGAATGATGGAGATTCGTTTTATTTTATTTTTGGCGACATTATTGATATCCTTTTTAAATGCGACCCGAAATCATTTAATGTACGAAGCTACTCTGTGTCCCTAGTGTCCAGAAAGATTGATGTTTCATACCATCTGTGCAAAATACGCGTCTCTCATTCAATGTTAGTTTATAAAGTCAAGGTATACTGTGTTGATTATCCAATTGCCACAGACTGTTTCACAATTAAACTCCGAAACGAAATAAAAAGCAAATAACAATTAAAGCCATTAGGACACGCTTATTAAGTAATAAGAGCGAATCCACTGAGCCAATGATTAGGAAATTAGCGCTCGATGCAAATTGTTTTGCGTTCATAGTAACCGGTGTACAACTGAAAGAAACAGCGTTTTTGTGGACAGTACTTTTAATTAAAAACACCATGGCGTTTTGTTGTGACGTTTCGAATGCGGTGAAAAATTCGAATTAAAAAGTATTCAATAATCTACTTTCTATGTACTTTTGACAACAGATGGACTTTTACCCGGGGTCTATAAAATATTCGGTTAAGTATTTAGCGTTGATCGATTTTTTATTATTTAATTTAAGGCCTTTTTGCGTGCGAGAGTTTACGTATTCGTAATAGGTGCGTAATAGACAATAAAATTACTGTATATAGGTACTTATAAGTAGTCCCATTAGCCCATAGAAAAAACTCTCTCATTATGAGAGAAGACTCGTGCCCAGCAGTGGGACTATAATGGGTTGTCACCAAATAGTTGCATACGCGTAACGTAATACTTTTGTTGTCTTTCAAACAATCTAATTGATATAATTACATTTATTTAAAAAAAAATCACATTATTGTATTGTTAGGAATATACATTTTCTAGACAAAAGTTACTAAATATAATAAACCACAGAAAGGGAATCGAAGGTGGTAGAACCAGTGTAGTTCGACCGGGGAAGTACCACCGCGTGTTTCTAACGTGAAGCATTTCTTGCGTTTCGTTGGAAGGGTGTGGGTGCTGGCATACTTTCACACGAGGCGACCATCATAGTACTCGGGAGTAACAACGCACCTGTGATTGACTTCAGATGGAACGAATGTTCTGTATGTATTTGATTACAGATGTCCATGGGTGGCAGTGACCACTTACCATCAAGGCAAGATACTGGAGCTAACTTTCATTACCATGTAAAAAAAAGCATGATTGTAACAATATTAAAAAAATTGAATATAAATAGGAAAAAAAGACAAACCCGCTGAGTTTCTTGCCGGATCTTCTCAGTTGAGGTCGTATTCCGATCCGGTGGTAGTGTAAGAAAAAAAATGTAACTGACAATTTGTAAGTGCCCCCGTAGGCCTATTCAAAAAAAGACATTTCATTTCATTTCATCAGGCTGCATGCTCGTTTGCTACTTCAGTCAAATAAAAAAATCTAATTGATATAATTCCATTAGTTGTAAAATCTTACATAATTGTAGTACTAGGAATATAATAGACAAAGTTACTGAAATATAAACCACAGAAAGGGAATCGAGTAACAAAAATGGATTCAAACCAATAAAGTTGGTTTACCGGTTAGAATCTAAATGAAAAAGCTTTTGTGTTTTGGCTGAAGCATCCACCTCAGAATTCTGAAAATCGTGGGAATGTCAAACCACAACCGCAACAAAGAAAGGAAACCACGTGTACCTACCGCCTATTTATTTATGACTCAAACTGAAAGTACGGCCCAGTTTGTAAAATATTCTGAACTAGGTTATTCTCCCGGTTTTGTCCGTTATGGTTATGTCTTAATGGTTATTTAAAGGTGGTAGAAGTGTAGGTTACCGGGAAGTACCACCGCCACACCTATTTCTAGCGTGAAGCGTTTCTTGCGTTTTAATAAGAGGGTGTGGTTGCCGGCACACTTTTTCCATGAGGCGACCATCATAGTCCTCGGCAGTAGCAACGCATCTGTGATTGAATTTAGATGGAAATTGATTACAGATGGGCGGCAGTGACTACTTACCATCAGGTGAACTGCATGCTCGTTTGCTACTTCAGCCAGATAAAAAAATGTCTACCATACTAATGAGTTCATAGTACCATCGTTTTATGTCTACCATAGTTGTTAGATAATTATAAATTTTAATATAGTCCATAGAGATCCTTATGAATGTAATCTATATATTAATACGTGAAGCAAAAGCTTGGGATCCGTTTTTAAGATAATTGACGATGACGGATGAGTATGAAATTACGGTTATAGTTGCTGTCAAGGAGGAGTACCAAATGCTATTTTTTTCAAATAATGCATAAAACATACATAAAATCAACTAAAACAAATTACACACACTAATTTGCTTTCGACACAAAGACAAATATAACGAACAAAACAAAATAACGATCACTTCGACCCACCTTAGTGAGCGTAAGTCATGACGTGCTGAGTGACGTATTCGCCGCGACCACAACGACCGCGGTCGTCTTGTGGAACGACGTTTTGCGCGTTTATGGCTTTGTGATCGTCTTCTGGAACGCGCCCTTTGAAAATACATAGGTAATGTCGAAAATGTCAGATGTCTTTGTCAAAATACCCGTTATTGCTTTTAATTGCAACTTACATAAATGAAACCTCTTTTACTGTTAGTACTGACTACAAACTGTGTGTGCAGTCGTAGAGCAAAGAAAATATTTTTTGTATTTTGAACGAAATGTGAGAATAGACAATATTATTGAAAATGAATTAATAATATCTCTGAGTGCAGACAACAGTGATGAAGACGACAATACTAATAACAGTTCTGATAGATGAACTGAATAAATGCATTTTTTTTTTGTATAACTAGGTAATTGTCTTAATTGGATCCTTAAATTTACGAAAGAATAAATAAAAATGGGGCAAGGACATATGTGAATTTTAAAAATCATCAAACTAATCCTGATGATTTTTAAA
The DNA here is from genome assembly GCA_949699795.1 of Spicauda simplicius. Lineage (NCBI taxonomy): Eukaryota > Metazoa > Arthropoda > Insecta > Lepidoptera > Hesperiidae > Spicauda > Spicauda simplicius. The sequence goes on from CATIWX010000047.1 coordinate 6,994, forward strand.
ATTCACATAATAATATGTTTCAGGTCCGTATCGATTCATTCACTTTAATCGATGTTTTTAAGAAGGTTACTTCGCCATGAAGCAGATGTCAAATGTTACCTTATAAAATGACTCTAATCTAATGACTTTTTCCAATAATTACTTATGAGACGAACAACGGAACAAGTTTTAAAAGTTTTGTTATTATTTTAGTTTCGAAGGTAGAACGAAAATGATTCGAACAGACTAGTACTCCCGCCATATCTATAAATCTTATATTTAAAAAAATGTGTGCGTGTACTAGCGTACACTCGTAAGAAGTTTCATGTCGTTATTTTTCAAAAGTAATTTACTATATGTAACTTTACAGAAATTGGTTAAATAAAGTTAAATTAGATAAAGTTTAATAAAAGGCTTTTATTAAACTTTATCTAATAATCTAATCTATAATAATCTATCTAATATCACGCGTGATAGGGATAATATAAAGATGGCGCGTAATGGAAAAAAAAAGATGGCGCGTAACAGAAAAAGATGGCGCGTAACGAAAAAATGTTACACTAAATTTTTTTCCAACCCCGATAAAGAAGTTTCATTCACTTCAACAACCCCGATAAAGAAGTTTCACTTCAAAAATCAACATCACTCGGCTACGTTTTAATCATCGATAGTCAGTGACGTTCCATCGGCTGTTATCCATCAGATAACCAACAATAAATACCACACCAATAGATCGATCTCGGTAAAGGCATTCCCTATATTTGGATAGTGTGCAGGCACTTTGAGGGGAACCATGAAGCATTATACCACTTTACTTGCAATATCCACTTGTAGAATCTATTTTGCTAGGTAGAAGAACTAGTATAGTTCGACCGGGGAGGTACCACCGCCACACATATTCTAGAGCGAAGCAGTTCTTGCGTTTCGATGGACGGGCGTGGTTGCCGGCACACTTTCACTGAGGCGACTATTACCTCGAGAGTAGCAACGCATCTGGGATTGACTTCAGATGGAACCTATGTTCTGCATGTAGTTTATTACAGATCTCCAAGGGCGGCAGTGACCACTTACCATCAGGTGGACTGCATGCCCATTTGCTACTTCAGTCAGATAAAAAAAAGGTCTTGTGTTTCGATAAAAGGGCGTAGTTGCTGGCATACACTTATATGACGCGACCATCTTTGTCATTCGGTGTAGCAACGCATCTGCGACTCGAACCTCTGCTCTGATGTTGCTAGCAGATGTCCATGGGTTGCAAGGGCCACTTATCATCAGGTGGACTGGATGCTCGTTTGCCACTTCATTCTTATAAAAATATCAGATACGTTTTATTATAGGTTACATGAAATTGATCGTGACAGATTGCTTCTTTCTTACTAATACTTAAAAATATATGTCTGTTACTTACATGATATATGTAAGTAACAGACTCACAACCTTTCGCCTTGTTCTTGAAAACCTACTGGTTGGATTACGCTGAAATTTTGCATGCAAATCGGCAAAATGAATTCTAAAAGAATTCAAAAACCACAAAACGTAAGTACGCCTCAAATTATTAAAATTAACATAGTTTAGGATATTAATAAGTAGGATATTCTTTACCATGCTAAACGTCACCGAAGCGGGCAGAGTCGCAATAATAAGCTAGTATTGCATAATTTAGCAAGCAATTCTGAATAAACTACAGCGCCTTCTCAATAATTCTATCCGGTTCATATTTGACCTTGGAAAATATGATCATATCTCTCAATTTCGAAACCAACTTAAGTGCAGAAGTGCGGAATTCTAGGATTCTCCTTCAGCTGTAATCCATCATAAACAATACCAATATTCCATCTTATTTTAAAGATTACTTTTAAGACAAACTTTTATATGACAGAAATTTTTACGATGCAACAAAATGATGGGTTTGACTACTACAAAATTTCTTTTTTTCTTTTCAGGGCACTGAAATGAAAGCACTGCAGTGCACTAAAATATATTTTTTAATATTATTTTATTTGTTAAGAGATGCAATGAAATAATAAATAAAAAAATTATAACGTACTTAACGATTCACAAAACGATATGTATCAACAATGTAATTCTGGTATAATTTATATCTTCGAATAAACCTTATTAATTTGTTTTTAATTACGTGAATTGAATTCATCTATGAATAATTTAAATACTTACCGTGAGAATCCATTTAAAATAACAAGTAAATGTAGATAACTCATTTATCACGTTTTTTTGCAAATTTAAGGTCTAATTTGCAGTAATAGCCAAGTTTTTCAGTTAGTTTTCATATAAGGAATTATACTTTTATGGGTAATTTCATTGAGAATCGATCACATTATATCATACAGCCGAATAATTCGCAGTAATTTACACTTTTATTTATACGGTTAATTGATTCTAAACTAGGCACCCGTCGCAACGCAAAGGTCGAATTTCGACCGTAATTTAAATTAAAAACCTAAACTTCATATTGTCCAAAGTAGAACAAATATTTCTCAAATTCAAATAAATTGTAATAATTTTCAAAATTACTTGAATTGAATATGAGAAATTTAATGTTCGTGAGTTTATTTATTTATTTATTTATTCATTATGTACTCACCAACAGCATTACATACAAAATTAAAGATAAATTAACTGGTATATATGCCAGTTACAGGTGCGTACATCATTCACCAATGTCACTGTTTCAACATTACATAACATTATTAATCTTTGGATATGCTACATAAAGACAAAATCAATGTATGTAAAAAAGAATGAACAAGGAACAAGGTATAGTAAATTAAATAATAACAATAATAAAATGAGATTTGCAGAAATTTCCGGCAAGCTTTTTTTTAGGATTTCAACTGAATCATGGAATACATCCATATCGTTAATGACTTCAGAAAGCCGATTGTATTCAGAACATATTCATGGCAAGAGTAGAGTAGAGTTAAGAGAAAAAAAATTTAAACAAAAAATACAACCGACTACTACTACTACGATCCATGCCACATAAAAGTAAAAAATAATTTAAATACATGTTGGTTTAGAGCAAACACAGTACACAGTTCCGAAGTCGACGCTCATATAAGACACATGTAGTTTCGTACTTTTCGTAGTGATTCAGCGAAATATGGTGAGCGCCGACTTCGGGAAGTCGGTTAAAAAGAGTCAAGTTACTACTCCTAACTTGACACTTTTTATACTTTTTTACACCTTTGATCATTTAAGAATCCGTTATGAGTGTTATAGCATTTGCTATTTATATATTTTCTGTAATATACACTTAATCTGTGTACACGTATAGCAAACATATCGTTACCGTCAAAAGTGCTATCCGCTAAACAAAGTAGTCTGCAACATTAACTCCCGTCCTTAGATGTCTCGAAGCGTTGTAAACACAACGCATCTCACTCTGCGTTATAACTACAATGTGTACACGCAATGGCAACACATATCCGTCAAAATGTGACGAACATTCACGCGATAATCGCCTTTAGACTTTCGGTTAAAGTGACTCAAACTGCGTGCCCAATTTTGACAGTTGCCGCAGCGCTGTGTTGGCGACCGTACAACAGACGAAGAATAATGGAATACAAAACACGGCGACTACCGGGCATTACGCCTAATTCATTAATTTTACACTTTTCACCCCGATCCAATATCAACTTTGTCTTTTAACGCGCTAAGTGCTCTTTTGAGCGGGTGGCGCTATTAACTAAATTTGCGCAAGACTACTACTGTGTGCGTGGAGGGGTTGTCATAGAAACTGTAACACCATGCGCGCGCATCATTCACACACACCCACACCCCTACATTTCTCCCCTTATCGTGCGAACGAGATAGCAGATGTACAGTCGCAACAAAAATTCGTTTCGAATGAGAATTTATTTCCGCGTTCCAATTTCGAATCGAGTCTATTTCGGCACAGCACTTCTAATTTAAGTGCGTATCGACGCTTGTGCGCTTCTCAGCGAGCTACGAGTTCGATTGTTATTTTATTCGTAGTATTAAGTCTTTTCTTGGCGAGTGTACGCGGTACGCCCACCGAGACAGTGATGTATGTGTACGAAACTAACTTGTGTGTGGGTGTTTTATACCACAGATTCTGCGCTATGGATCCCAGTGTACTTGCAGCCATGGACAAAGAGGCACTGAAAAAGCAGATCGAAAACATGAAGTACCAGGCCTCCATGGAACGCTGGCCGCTTTCGAAAAGCATTGCTGCGTGAGTAGAAATTGATTTATTTGAGAAATTTCAATAGTGTAGTGACGTCATTCGTGAAGTGAAAATAATTGGGTTCTGGCCGGGAGTGGTTTTTAGTGTTACGCGAATTGGTGCTTGTAATAAAGGAAATGAGGTATAGAATCCCATGGTTTGTCGCTAAGTGAGCCGTTCGACGCTTATCGAGTTATTTTTTCTGATCCAGACATATTTCAGTTCCTAAGCTGTGTGCTTGTTTATTTTCTCCCTCTCGTATGCCTCTTGAAAGGTTGAATTGGCATAATTAGAGCTTTGAAACAGAGTATAATAACAGCCTTTTGTCTGTCTGTGAAAGCACAAAATTTCAGCTTTCTGAAACGGTTTTTATTCCACTTTGTTTCTCCTTACTTTTGTAGAATTTCATATACTCATTTTGGTTTGTTTTAATACATTTTAACCTATTCAGAGATTACGTTTGTTTCAATATTATACGGGAAGTAATGATTTTGTACCTTATTTCCTTATTTGCGGTTAATAACACTAAATTTAATAATAACATAGTCAAATGTATATATTCATACGTAAATAATACGAAAAATATTAACTGAGTCATAAATATTCATTACTTGCATGCCGCGTATTACGTGGTATTCAAGGCCTGGTGTACAGATTCTACGGGTAATTTTTATAAACTAACTGAAAATGAACGTAGTTAATTAAAACGTTGTTTTTATATTATGTATAATGAGCTTCTTGTTTATGTTTTTACTTTGATTTCTATTTCATTTCGGTGTGCTCTATCCGTATTTTTTGTAAGTATTTCTGTAAGTTTAGCTTATTTTTGTGGAATATATATAATAAATTTAGTAAGTAGTTAATTCCTAGTGGAATTCGTAATCTTCGCAGTTTGAGTAACACGTAAAAACTACATGCGTTTGCGTCATATATGTATTTATATGTTATGTATTTTAATTCAATGATTTTACAAGCATCGTTCTAATAATATACCTATTGTTTAAATTCATATGCAGAGGATATTTCATATATTACTGCCACGTTTCTTCATGTCGTCAAGATAAAGCTAATATAGGTTATAATTATTTTCGTCAAGTTTTTATTCCCTTTATGTTTTGTATTAGTAGACATAATAATGCCATAAAAAACTAAATATTTTGTGTTTCCTATATTTAAATCTGAAACCGTATTTCGTGTGTGTAAGTGGGTACAACACTGGTACCTATTAAAAACAATAGGAAAAATAAATGTTTAGTTCATATCTTGAGGTAAGATTTGGCCTTTGCATTACAATATCAACTCAATTAATTATAAATTTCTACTGTTTAAATTCATAATTAGAAAAATGTATTATAATTTCAAGCGGATGATACTCAGTAGCATATCAAACTAATATCTTTATGAGTGTACCTATGTGAATTGTCAAATTGGCTAATTCTAAGATCTAAATAGGTAAGTCAAAGGAGATCACTATTTCTGCACAGACTGATGCTAAGGTGGTAGAGCTTCTTGTAGTTCGACTGCGGAAGCAACACCGCTATAACTATTTCTACCTAATAGCAACAATTTCTACCTAATAGCAGCGCAAACTCTGCTGTGGACTGGTGGGTGACAAGGGCAACATATTAAAGAAAAACACACGCTTTCTACATTCATGGCCCCATACTAGGTTTTTTTCCTGTGTCGTGGGTATCATGGACACACACATACACCTAGACCCAGAACATGAATCTAAACTCATCATTCAGATACCTGTCTGGCCGGGAATCGAATCCGGGACCCATTGCGCGTCAAACCGGTATACATAGTAACCGCTCCGCCACGC
>CATIWX010000048.1:0-37000 GCA_949699795.1 Spicauda simplicius
GCAGAATAGATAGTAAGAAGTTAAGTTGTAATGAGATTACTAAGAAAAGATATGGCATGAAAAATTTGACCTTCAACTCCTCAACCCTGATAATGCTGGGGTCCTTCAAGGTTAAACCATAGGCGTTGGCCATTTGGTGCTTACGTATATGTAATGAGATTCCTAGGCAAAGATATAACATGATAGTTTTGACCTTCAACTCTTCAGCCCTGATGATGCACGGGTACTTCAGGCGTACTTCAGGCATAGGCGTTGGCCATTTGATACTTATGGAAATGTAATATATTAACAAAGCAAAGACGTATGATAAGAAAATTGACCTTCAACTCCTCGACCCTTATGATGCAGGGTACTGTAAGCCCAAGCCATAGAAATTGGCTATTTAGTGCTTAAGGATTTATTGAAGAAATGCTAAGAAGAGATGACTTATGAAAACCGTTATCTTTAACTGGGCTTTTATTCAGTGGTACTGCCTATCTAACCCACAGGCACACAGGTGATAGTAATATGGCCTTTACGAATATATAAGGAGTTACATAAACAGAGGCAACGATTAATAAACTTACCTTCAACCCTTTAACCCTAATAATATAGGTATACAGCCTGCATAAAGTATGTGTTTGGTAATTATTGTTCGCAATACAAACAATGAGTTCCGGATAGGACATAATTATGATCACAAATTCCACTTTGAATACAATTACCTGGACGATGCAGGAGTACTGCCAACCTTTTTACATAGGATGGGTTAGGTTAGGTTGGAACTTAAAAGAAAATATAGAAACTAAGCGAGCAGGGCGCGGCAGCGCCCTGCGAGCGGTTGCGCTCAGTTCACATGCACTGTGACAGTAATGTAAGATATCGCTTAGGCTTTTGTTTGACTTGTCATTTAAGGTTGATTTTAAATTACCGTTTCCATTTATGTATGCACTATGCAGTCTTATGAATACTTTGTATTATACGGTCTCGTAGTCGGCGCTCGCCATATTTTGCTGGATCATGACGAAACTACATGTATTTTATATGAGCGCCGACTTCGGAACTATGTACTAAGTCACATAAGTCACATAATTAAGCACACATGTACTCACACCTCAATCACTACATGGAGAAGGTATATTGAAATAAATGAATTAAACTTACCAATACTAATTTTTATTATCGCCACATTCCGAGTTAATGTTCCTAGTGTAATGCTTCATTATTATTATATTTGCTATTGTTCTAAGAGGTTAATAATGCTAATTAGTCCACTTTCTTATTATATGACTTGAATTAAGTAAAAACAAAAAAAAAAAAAAAGAAAATCCGCATTAAATTTAAAACCGTTCGAACTCCGCGAACCACTGGGTCGCACTGAAAACCAACGCTCGCAGTTCTCTGCGACATACGTTGAGTGTGCCCATTTCCAGCTGCCATTTAATTTACTTTTTCCTTGTATTTTAAAATATTTTATATTCCCCTAGTTGTAAGTAAAATTTGATATAAGTGTATGTTATTTATTTATATTTTATATGTGTTAATGAATGTCAATAGCATGTAGTACTATTATTAGCTGGAATAAACTTTTCTTTCTTTCTTTCTTTCTTACTAAGTACTGTGTTTGCTCTAGATCAACATGTATTTAAATTATTTTTTACTTTTATGTGGCATGGAAGTCGGTTGTATTTTTTGTTTAAAAATTTTATATCTCGGTATGACAGAGATGTTTGCTCCTGTGTCAACCAAGAACCGATACCCACTTTTGCGGTCGGTAACGGATAGGCGGCTAGATGGGAATATAGCGCTGATGTCCGCCTCGGTCAACGCTAGTGAGAGTTTTCCGAATTCGACTCCCACTCACAGGGTTTCTGACACTTTCTAGCACGCTCTCGAAACCGTACGTGGTAGTAACAAAGGTAGTTGCTATTCGTTACTCTTCTGGGTGACTGGATGCGACGTCTTGAGCTGGAGCGATTTGTAAAATCTTGCTTATATTGACTTCTAACTGAGCTTGTCTGGTTATTTCTTAGCTCTGCTATCTCGAATGATAATTTGTTCACTGTATTCAGTAGCTCGTTAATGGGAAAGGAAGAACTTGTACCAGTAGTTATTGCCGTGGTATTTGTGTGTGACACGTGGTATCCTTCAGTTGCTTCACGTACTGTGTCTTCACGTAAAAAAGGCATTTTGCGTAAATTGAATTGCTGGTCCGCCGGATACTTGTTCTTCGGGATGTTACTCCGTCGGGGTGCCGTGTAAGATTGCCGGGTTGTCGAGGTTGCAAAATGTTGGTTCCTCGGTTGCTCTTCCGTTGGGTGCTGCTGAGGCGAGGTATTGCTTCGTAGGGGCACCGCTTGGTTGGAATTACGAATGTTGTGGGTTCCTCTGTTGGTGCTGTACTGCGAAGGGAATCTTCTTAGTTGGGTTGCTCCTCAGTCAGGGTGCTTCTTGGTTGGGGTGCTTCTAAGTTGGGTTGCTTCTCACTTGGATTGCTTTTCACGTCGGGGTGCTTTTCCGTCGTGGTGTTTTTCCGTCGCGTTTAATTACATGTTGGTTTAGAGCAAACACAGTACTTAGTACATAGCCCCGAAGTCGGCGCTCACCATATTTCGCTGGATCACGACTAAACTATATGTGTCCTATACTCGTATGAGCGCCGACTTCGGAACTATGTACTAAATACTGTGTTTGCTCTAAACCAACATGTAATTAAATTATTTTTTACTTTTATGTGGCATGGAAATCGGTTGTATTTTTTTGTTTAAAATTTTTTTTTTCACGCTTTTAGTGACGATAAATTCACTTATACGAGACCGTGTAATACATAGTATCAATAAGACTGCATCATCCATCCATCCATCAGCCTTTTGATGTCCACTGCTGAACATAGGCCTCCCCTAAATGGCGCCACTCCAACCGGTCCTGTGCCCTCTGAATCCAACGGTTTCCCGCTGTCTTCTTCAGGTCATCGGTCCATCTGGTAGGGGGGCGACCTGTACTCCTTTTGCCTAAACGTGGTCGCCACTCGAGGACCTTCCTTCCCCATCGGTTATCGGTCCTACGAGCGATGTAGCCGGCCCATTGCCACTTCAGCCTACTAATTTTGAGAGCTATGTCGGTAAGCTTCGTTCGTCTACGGATTTCATCGTTGCGAATCATGTCTCGTAGCGAAATTCCGAGCATAACCCTCTCCATAGCACGCTGAGCGACCCTGAGCCTCCGAATGAGGCCTACCGTGAAGGACCACGTTTCGGCGCCGTAGGTCATCACTGGTAACACACATTGCTCGAATAATTTCGACTTCAGGCACTGAGGAATTTTGGACGAGAAGATACTACGTAATTTCCCGAACGCAGCCCAGCCGAGTTGGATTCTACGAGTGACCTCCCTCTCAAAGTTGGACTTACCCATCCGGATCGTTTGTCCCAGGTAAATGTACTCGTCTACAACTTCGAGAGGAGTGCCATCAACAACTACCGGTACGGGTGTGACATGGACATTAGACATGATTTTCGTCTTGTCCATGTTCATCTTAAGACCCACCCGTTGTGAGGCACTGTTGAGGTCGCCTAGCATTGTGCTGAGGTCCGTCAGCGAATCTGCCAAGATGAATATATTATCGGCAAATCGAAGGTGCGTGACGTTTTCGCCATTGATGTTAATGCCAAGACCTTTCCACTCCATCAGCTTGAACAAATCTTCCAACGCAGCGGTGAACAGTTTCGGCGATATAACATCGCCTTGTCTGACTCCCCGCTGCAGTTGGATTGGATTTGTGCTTCTGTCGTGTACTCGGACTGACATGGTGGCGGCTGTGTATACACACTTCAGCACCTCGATGTACCTATAGTCGATCTGGCATCGCTGAAGGGACTCCAGCACCGCCCAGGTCTCGATAGAATCGAAGGCTTTCTCATAGTCCACATAAGCAACACATAACGGCAGATTATACTCCTCGGTCTTCTGTATAATCTGCCGCAGCGTGTGAATGTGGTCCATGGTGCTGTAGCCTTTTCGGAAACCGGCTTGTTCGGGAGGCTGGAAGTCGTCTAGCCTGCGCGCAATGCGGTTAGTGAGGACTCTCGAAAACAGCTTATACACGTGGCTCAGAAGCGCAATGGGCCTGTAGTTCTTCAAAAGAGTTTTGTCGCCCTTTTTGAAGAACAGCACCACTACGCTTCTGCTCCACGCTTCCGGGGTTGTCCCGCTAGTAATGACAGAATCGAACAACTTTTGGAGCGCCACTAGTACGGGTTTACCGCCAGCTTTTAGCAGCTCTGTTGTGATTCCGTCATCGCCCGGTGCCATGTTGTTTTTCAGCTGTTTGAGAGCCTCTCTAATCTCGTACAGGCTGACGTCCGGGAGGTCCTCAGTATAGTGTCGGGTCAGTTTGGCACGTTTGTCGTCCGCCTTGTTGCGGGCGGGAACTCGTGCGGAAGCATACAACTGTCCGTAGTATTTCTCAATTTCTCTCAGAACATCGGGGTTAGACGAAACCATGGTGCCCGATTCGGTCTTCAACCTCGTCAGCAGGCTCTGTCCAACACACAGATCCCTGGCGAACATTCTCGAGCCCTGGTTTCGCTCAATAGCGTCTTTTACGCGATGGGTGTTATGAGCACGCCAATCGCGTCGCCTACTGTGAGAGATCTGTTTATTGAGCAGTCTGTATTTCGACATCGAGGTTGGAGACTGCACACATAGTTCTCGCCTCTCCCTCATAAGACCGAGAGTATGCTCTGAGAGAACTCGAGACCTACCACTGGAGTGGGTCTTAAAGTACTTAGACCCCACCTCGTGGACAGTTGTTACTACCTTGGTGTTAATTTCGTCCACAGAAACGCAAGAATCGAGACACGCGAAACGATTTCGTAGCTGAAGTTGAAACTCTTCGGAGCCCTGGGTTTGGACAGGTGTTGGTCGGAGCGTAGACTTCATTAGGCGTGACCGTTCCAGCTTTACGTTGATATTTAATGTGCCTCTTACCATCCGGTGATCACTTCCGGTTTTCACCCTGTTGATCACAGAGACATCATTAAATATGTGCCGTTTGTCTGCCAAAATGAAGTCTATCTCGTTTTTAGATGAACCATCAGGACTTATCCAAGTCCACTTTCGCTGTGCCTTCTTCCTGAAGAAAGAGTTCATCATAAATAAGCCCTCCCTCTCCAAGAAGTTGGCAAGCAAGTGGCCTCGGTGGTTCCGTTGTCCAATTCCAAAGGGCCCCACCTTCCGCTCGCCATCATTCCGCGTGCCCAGTCTTGCGTAAAAATCCCCCATAACAACGGTAAAGTGGGTCTTTGAGGTATGTATGGCTCTACTTACGTCCTCATACATAACCTCGACCTCATCGTCTGGGTGTGTCGAAGTCGGCGCATATACCTGTATGACCTTCAGCGAATATCGTTTAGATATTCTGAGTATAAGGTACGCTACCCTTGACGACACACTGTCGACTGTTACCACGTTGTTGACGAGGGATTTGTGGACGAGGAACCCGACACCACCCTGAGACAGGTGGTCGCCCTCCCGGTGATAGAACAAGTTGCCCGATTTGAGGATTATCGTGTCCTCACCCTGTCTTCGGACTTCAGACAATCCCAAAACACTCCAGTTCAACTTGTCTATCTCTTCTTCCAGCTCCTGTATCTTCTCGTCGGTCCTCAGTGTCCTGGTGTTGTATATTGCCAGGTGCAGAAATCGTCGGTTGCGGTAGCCGGATCTCTGCCGGAGATTCTTAGCACCCCCTGCCCCGCCGTTACCTAGGCCGCTACCGTAGCCTGGAATAGCGGGGCTGCCGGGGACTGGGGGCCGGGGTTCTTCTGCACCTTTCATTGGGGGTTTCTGCCGATAGTCACCGCGCCTGGCAAGCGTGTAGGTGACCGCAGTAGATGTAAATTACACAAGGAGATGCTGCTGCCCATCTCTTGGATTTATGTCCCTTAGTCGCCTCGTATGACATCCACGGGAAGAGAGGGAGTGGTGCTATTCACAAGACCGACACCACACGGCCACAAGACTGCATAGTGCAAGATAAATGGAAACGTTAATTTAAACTCAACCTTATATGACAAGTCAAACAAAAGCCTAAGCGATATCTTACATTACTGTTACAATGCGTATGAACTGAGCACAACCGCTCGCAGGGCGCTGCCGCGCTCTGCTCGCTTAGTTTTTATGTTTTCTTTTAAGTTCCAACCTAACCTTACCCATCCAATTTAAAAAGGTTGGGAGTACTCTTGCATCTTCCAGGTATTCAAAGTGGAATTTTTGATTATAATTATATCCTCTCCGAAACTCATTGTTGGTATTCTGAACAACAACATTATGTATACGTAAGCACAATATGGCCGATGCCTACGGTTTAAGCTTGAAGGACCCCAGCATTATCAGGGTTGAGGAGTTGAAGGTCAAATTTATCATGTCATATCTTTGCTTAGTAATCTCATTACATATAGGTAAGCACCAAATGGCCGATGGGTTAAACTTGCAGTACCCTGCATCATCAGGATTGAGGAGTTGAAGGTCAATTTTCTTATCATACGTCTTTGCTCTGTAAATATATTACATAACCATAAGTATCAAATGGCCAACGCCTATGGTTTAAGCCTGAAGTACCCCTGCATCATCAGGGCCGAAGAGTTGAAGGTCAAAATTATCATGTTATACCCTTGTTTAGTAATCTCATTACTTATACATAAGCACCATATGGCCAACGCCTATGGTTTAAGCTTGAAGGGCCCCAGCATTATCAGGGTTCAGGAGTTGAAGGTCAATTTTTTTATCATACGTTTTCGCTTTGTAAATATATTACATACCCATAAGCCTCAAAAGGCCAACGCCTATAGTTTAAGCCTGAAGTACCCCTGCATCATCAGAGTTGAGGAGTTGAAGGTCAAATTTTTCATCTTTTGTCTTTGCTTAGTAATCTTATCAGATATACGTAGCGATCATGTAGCTAACGCCTATAGTTTAAGCTTGAAGCACCCCAGCATCATCAGGATTGAGGAGTTGAAGGTCCAATTTTTCGTCATATAGCTTTGCTTAGCAATGTTATTACAAATGCGTGAGCAACAAATGTCTAACGTTTATGGTTTAAGCCTGCACTACCCCTGCATCATCAGGGTTGAGGATTTGAAGGTCAAATTTGTCATCGTACATCTTTGCCCTGCTATCTTATTATATATCCCTAAGCACCAAATGGCCATCTCCTACGGTTTGGGCTTACAGCACCCTGCATCATCAGGGTTGAGGAGTTGAAGGTCAATTTTTTTATCATGTGTCTTTGCTTAGTATTGTTATTACAAACTCATAAGCACCAAATGGCTAACCCCTGCGGTTTAGGCTTGAAGCACCCCTGCATCATCAGGATTGAGGAGTTGAAGGTCAAATTTTTCATCACGTGTCTCTGCTTAGTAGTCTTACATTTATTTATTTATTAAAACTTTATTGACTACAGAAAACAATGGACAAAAGGCGGACTTAATGCTTAATAGCATTTTCTGCCAGTCAACCTTAGGGAAGTGCAGAGAATATTGAAGGCGGTACAAAATAAAAAAAAGGAAATTAATATAAAAGATAAGAATACGTAAGAAAGAAAGAGAAAAAAAAGGATATATAAATATGTAGATGAAAAGTAGATATACATAGATACATAAATAGCAGATATATAAATTACTATATATTAACGAAAGAAGTAAGTACTTTGAATGAACATTGAATAAATACAAAGTGATACATTATAATGGCATTAACAATAAATAAGTTTGAGATAGTGAGCACAAACTTTCTTTTTAAAGGAATACTTGGAGCATTTGGAGCACACCCTTCTTAGTTCCTCAGGAAGAGCGTTCCAAAGTCGTGCCGATTGGATCGTGAAAGAATTAGTGAGAAATCCAGAGCGATGAGGAGGAAGAGACAGAACACGAGAGTCTGAGGAACGGAGATCTCGTTGGTGAAAATCACAGAGATACTGAAATTTATATTTCAGATACTCTGGAGTAAGTGGATCAAAAAGAATAGAAAAAAGAGAATTAAGCAAGTGGAGCTGTCTACGTTCACGAATAGGGAGCCAATTGAGACGGCGACGATAGGAGGATATATGGTCGAATTTTCGTAGACAGAAAATGAAACGTATAGAATAATTAACAAGACGTTCAAGTTTGTTAAGAAGAACTTCATTAAGATCAGAGTAACACACATCAGCGTAATCAATAATTGGAAGGATGAGAGTTTGCACAAGATACTTTTTGGTAGAAACAGGTAAAAAATTTCTAAAAAGATTAAGTGAACGCAACGTTGCAAAAACCGACCGACTAACTTCAAACACGTGAGCGTCCCAGTTTAATGTTGAGTCCAAATAAATGCCTAAATTTTTAACTACTGGTGAAAAGGGGATTACAATATTATCTAAGCTTAACGGAGAAACAAGGTTTAAATCTAATTTATTTAATTGACGAGAGCTCCCAATAATAATAGATTGACATTTGGTTGGATTAACGCTAAGACCAAATTTATGCGACCACATATTAATGTTGAGTTGAGTTGTACATGTAAGCACCAAATAGTTAACTGTTATAGTTTAGGAAAGCAGTAACCCTGCATCATCAGAATCGAGGAGTTGAAGGTCGAATTTTCGTCAACCTATATAAGCGTAGACATGTAATACAGTTGCGCGATGAAATTTCCTATCAAATGAAAGAAAGAAAATCGAAATCGGTTCAGAAACACCAAAGTTATTCAAGATTTTAAGAAACCGACATTTTCCAATTTCTGGCCATTTCGCATATATATATATATATATATATATATATATATATGTAACAAAAACAAAAGATACATAATGTTATGTACAAAAGGCGGTCTTATCACTTAGATAGTGATCTCTTCCAGACAACCTTTGTGGCTAAAGGAAACATTTAAAATGCAAGAGAGGGTAGGGGTGTACAGAGGAGTGCTAGGCTGGGTAACCTCGTCCCTGTAGCCTCGGGGTCAGAATAGGGCTACGGTATCCCCTGCCTGTCGTAAGAGGCGACTAAAAGGGGCTTCCGGGGTTGCAGACGGCTAGAGTGGGAGCTCGAACCGTTCGGTCAGGCAATCCCGGGAAGGACGGCGGTATGTGTGGTCGCATACCGTCGTAAAGACTGGACGGAGCGGTGGGCCCAGCCGCCCATCTGGGAGGAGCCCGATGGGGCAGCGCGCTCGGAGGATTCCGGTTGAAGTCGTTTCGAGATCCCGGAGTCCTCCTTTTCAGCGCCGAGGACGGCCACCGGGGGCGTTTTAGTGCGGTAAAAATCCCACATAACCCTGCGTCGCTCCCACGGCGTCGGGTACCTTTGGAAGGTTTCCCCCTCGAAAACAAAAAAAAAAAAAAAAAGGCTGGGTAACCTCCTCGTGGTGCACTCTGGGTATCGCTCAGTAACTTCTTGATCCGTCGACCAGTTACTGAGCGATGGCGGATAACCTGGCGAGTAGGCGTCTCTCCACGTGTGCTCTGTTCTAACAGAGGACGCTGTGGAGGGGGCTAGGGCGGGCTCGACGTGTACTAACCGACCGTTGGGCAGGCAATTCCAGCCACCGTCGCATCAAATCGTAATCCCATCCGAGGTGTCGTGGATCATGTCTCGCGGCCTCGGGTGTGGACCGAGGGTCTTGCCTTAACCGGCCGGACCGCGAGGAAGAAAACCTCTATAAAAAATCACCCCAAGCTCAAGCGGAGGCGCACCGTGAGGAGCTGCGTGGCTGACGGGTAGGTCAGTCATTAGTGTGACCCCCGTCACTGGTACCTGCCGACCCCGGTGACGGGTTACACTTAGGCTTATCCGGGTAAGGAGTCACTGCCCGGATGGACCGATGTATTTACTTCCAGACTCGTGGGACTAAAAATGAATGATTCCAAAAACCCCAAAAAAATAAATAAAGATGAGGAGACGAAGAGAGAGGAAGGAGAGCGTAAGGAGGTAGAGGCAACCCAGCGAAGACTGACGAGGAGCAGAGTTAGACGAGGGATCTCATCTGCTGCCTCATCTGATGTAGAGTCGGACTGCTCCCTCATGTCAGCAATGTCGGATCTGTCCAGGGCCACTTCAGTGGCTTCAAGGAAGAGGCTGCCCTCGGCTATGGGCAGCAGTGACGAGCGGCCGGCAAAGAAGTCCACCAAGCCGCTATTTGTAAGGGACAACGACGGGTTTCTGGACCCGAGCGTTCCGCGCTCTAAGGTCTCGCAACGGACGACGGTTGCTCAGCTAAAGAGTGAAAACGACCGTAATTAACTAACCGTAAGATGGAGTCCCTAACGGCGGAGCTCTCGCAACTCCGGGCTCAAAAACAGGGAGAACCTGCTCAAGAGGCCCAGGACTCCGTCAATGCTGTGTCGGAGCCTGGAAGCACCGAAGAGATTCTGATGCTGAGGTTCGTGAAGCTTATAGAGGAAAAGCTTGGCGCTTTCAAAGCGGAGCTCTTCCCTCACAGGTCGATAAGGCCTCCATTGGGGCAGAAGTTAACACCCTCTGGGCTCGCGACGACTTTGCAGCCAAAAGGCAACAAGAAGTCGGCGCCCTCTCGAGCTCCAGCACCAGCGCCAAAGCTGCGTGGCGTGCAAGAGGAGAGCTGGAGCGTAGTGGTGAGCCGAAAGGCTCGGGCTAAAGCCCGTAAAGCCGCTGCTCAACCGCTACCGACCTCCACTCGAGGACCAGTAGCGAGCCAGGCCAACAAAAATCTGGAGCCCCAGGCCCGGAAGGCGGCCAAGAAAAAGAAGAATACTAAAAGGAAATCCCGGCTCCCTAAAGTGCCGAAAACCGCGGCGGTAACGATCACCGTCCCGCAGGAGGGTGGCGTAACATACGCCCAGGCGATGAAGGCCGCCAAGGAGCGCATAAAACTGTCGGACCTAGGCATCGCCGACGTTCGGCAGAAGCGCGCGCTCAATGGAGGACTCCTGCTGGAAATCACCGGAGAAGAGTGTGCCGTCAAGGCTAACGCGCTGGCCAGTGAGCTCCAGGGGGTGCTAGGCGAGATGGGCGTCAAGGTAGCCCGGCCTACGAAGACGGCAGAGGCCAGGGTCATGGACCTTGACGACTCAGTCGAGCCTACCGACGTCGCTGAGGCAATCGCCGCCGCCTGTGGGTGCTCCGCTGCGGAGGTCAAGGTTGGACCCATAAGGAGGGCGTCTTCGCGGTTGGGAACGGCCTGGATCCGCTGCCCTGTGGCAGCGCTTAGAAAGCTGGCTGACGACGCTCGGGTCCGAGTAGGCTGGGTGTCTGCCAGGGTGATGATGCTCAGTCCCAGACCTCTGCAATGTTACAGGTGTCTGGAGCTGGGACACGCCAGGCCTCATTGCAAGAGTCCGGTGGACCGTAGTGCCCTGTGTTACGTATGTGGCGAGCCCAATCACAAGGCCAACCAATGCATAGCACAGACGCCTAAATGCGTGGTGTGCGATGCGCTTGGTCGGCGGTCTGACCACCGGCTGGGCAGTAGTAAGTGCACACCGCCGAAGAAACGCGGCCGGGGGGAAACCGAGCGGGTTGGCACCGGATCGACTCGAGCGAATGGGCCTGCGCAGGCTTCGGCCAGCGCGTCGTCCCATCGCCCACTCATGGAAATGATGGAAACAAATAATGTCTAGTTCTCCATCATTTCAAATCATCCAGGAAAATCTCAACCACTGTCGCGGGGCACAGGACTTACTACTGCAGACTGTTGCAGAGCATTCTGTCTCCTTGGCAGTAGTTGCAGAGCCCTACAACGTCCCCGACCATCCGCGTTGGTTCGGGGACGTTGACCGGTCCGTGGCGATCTACTGGGGAGGCGGCAACGGGGAACCCCCTTGCTCCAAACTACACGCGGAACCAGGTTTGGTTGCGGTGGAGTGGGGCCCCGTAGCGGTTTTGGGCTGCTACGTCTCCCCAAACTGCAGTCTGCCGGTCTTCGAGAGATTCCTCGACAAGGTGGATAGCTGCATTCGCGGTTGCTTCCCTCGGTCGGTGTTCGTCCTGGGCAACTTTAACGCCCATTCGAGGGCCTGGGGAAGCCGCCGCGACAATGTCAGAGGAAATACCGTCCTGGAATGGGCGGCGGGTCTGGACCTACGGCTTTTGAACCGTGGGGCCGTCAGCACTTGCGTGCGTTGGCAGGGGGAGTCGATCGTGGATCTTTCATGGGCGACTCCATCTGCCGCGCGTTGTGTGACCGGCTGGAGAGTGGCGGAGGAACTGGTGACTCTGTCAGACCACCGCCACATCTCCATCGACCTGGTACTCGATACCCCGGGTCGGGTCGGTCATCTAAACGACGGCCCTTTCCGACGTTGGGCAGTTAAGCGCCTCGATCGGGACATGTTTCTCGCTGCTGCTCACGTCGTGGAATGGACCAGACCTGCTGAGCATACCAACCTGCTCAGCCCTCAGGAGGAGACCGCCAGACTGCAGTCTGATTTGACGACGGTATGCGACATAGCCATGCCGCGGGTTAGATCTGTCCGCAGTGGTTCGACCTATTGGTGGTCGGAACACATCGCCCGACTGCGAGCGTCATGTGTGCGCTCCCGGCGCCTCTACACTCGGTCCCGCAGACGTAGAACTGCCGGGGCCGAGGAGATAGAGGAGCGGTACCGCGAGTACAGGCGCGCTACCATGGCGCTCCAGGCGGCGATTGCGGACAGCAAGGCCGGCAAGTGGAAGGAACTGCTGGAGGGGCTCGACAGAGACTCGTGGGGACGGCCATATAGAATGGTTATGGGGAAGTTGCGCCCGTGGGTGCCCCCACTGACGGAGACCCTTGACCCCGTCTTCGTCTCGACAGTGGTGGGCTCCCTGTTTCCCGGAACTCTGGACAGCCCCAGTGTCCTGACACAAACGCCGAGCCAGGCGGAATGGTCTGATGAGCTGGCCGTTACGGAGGCAGAGATGGAGTGCGCAGTCAAGCGCCTGGCGGAACGCAATACCGCCCCGGGTCCCGACGGAATTCCAGGTCGAGCCTGGGTGCTGGCGTTGACGATCCTTGGGGTGAGACTGCAGCGTTTGTTTACCACCTGCCTCCATCGCGGCCACTTTCCCGCGGCATGGAAGAGGGCAAAACTGGTGCTCCTGCATAAAGTGGGTCGTCCAGCAAATTCACCAGGAGCATACAGGCCTATATGTCTGCTAAACGAGGCTGACAAGCTTCTGGAGCGGGTCATTGCCACCCGCGTCAGCAGACACCTGGCGAGTAGTGGTCCGGACCTGTCCGACAGTCAGTTCGGCTTCAGACGGCAGCGCTCCACCGTGGATGCAATCCTACGTGTCCGAGCGCTCACAGAGCAGGCCGTCTCTCGGGGCAGAGTAGTTTTGGCTATAAGCCTTGATATAGTTAACGCATTTAACTCTCTGCCCTGGGACGCGATAAAGGCGGCACTCATACATCATCGAGTGCCTGCCTACCTTCAAAGCGTGTTGGCGGACTATCTGTCGGACCGGAGCGTCTGCTACCCGGGCCGCTACGGGAATGTCAACGAGAGGGCGGAGGTGTGCGGGGTGCCACAGGGTTCGGTTCTTGGGCCTCTCCTGTGGAATCTCGCATACGACGCGGTATTGCGGACGGTGCTTCCACCTGGTGTGAGTATCGTCTGCTACGCCGACGATACCCTCGTCCTCTCGGAAGGCGAGTCCTTCGAAGGGACTCTTCGATTGGCTGAGATGGGTGTGGCACAGGTTGTGTCGCGCATCTGCGGACTAGGGCTTCGGATAGCGCCTCAGAAGACTGAGGCGCTATGGTTCCATGGTCTAAAGCGGGCCAAGGAACCCCCTAGTATGTCAGTGCGAGTAGATGACGCCGAAATCCAGGTGGGCCGGTACATGAAGTACCTTGGGGTGGTGCTCGATGGCCGCTGGAGTTTCGACGAGCATTTTGACCGTCTCGTCCCCCGAATTCATAAGGTGGTCCGTGCTTTGCATGGACTGCTGCCGAATCTCGGGGGACCTAGGGAAGAAGTCCGCCGCCTCTACGCGGGTGTCGTGCACTCTATCGCGCTCTATGGCGGTTTGGTCGCACAGACTAACCGGGAGCCGGCGCCGCGCGGCGAAACTGCTCGCCGCGCAGCGTACGATTGCGATTAGAGTTGCACGCGGGTACCGCACGATATCCTATGAGGCGGCAAATGTCCTGGCGCGATTCCCGCCCCTGGACATTCTGGCGGAGATGAACGCAGACATCTTTAACAAGATACGCGTCCTCCGCCAGAGGGCTGAACCCTCTAATGAGACGGTCGCAACGCTACGTCGGAATGCCAGATGGCAAGCGTTGACGCGCTGGCGCGACAGACTGCGGGAGCCGCAGAACGCGCGTCAACGAGCCGTCGGCGCCATCCTCCCAAGCTACCGGGCCTGGATGAGGAGCGGAGGTCACGTCACCTACCGTCTGACTCAGATACTAACCGGACATGGCTGCTTCGGTGAGTATCTGAACCGCATAGGCCGAGAGAGGTCCGCAGTGTGTCACCACTGCGGACACGACAAGGACTCTGCGCAGCACACGCTCGAACACTGTCCATCGTGGGAGTCAGAGCGGCGGATCCTGGTCAGCAAAATCGGGACCGACTTGTCCCCGGCGGCCGTCGTCGCAGCGATGGTGCGCTCAAGAGACGCGTGGAACGCGGTGACCTCCTTCTGCGACTTTGTCATGTCCGCGAAGGAGGGCGCCGAAAGAGCCCGGGAACGTGCAGATCCCGCTAGGCGAAGGAGCCGCCGGGGCAGACGTAGATGACGTCCACCCGGCTCTGTTCCCTGTAGCCGGGGAGTAGAATACGGCTACGGTAGCCCCTGCCTGTCGTAAAAGGCGACAAAAAAGGGGGCTTTTGGGGTTACGGGTGACTCGAGTGGGAGCTCGAACTGCCCAGCCAGTAACCTCGGGAAGGACGGCAGTATGTGTGGTCGCATGCTTTCGTAAGCACCAGGAGACACGGTGAGTTCAAATACTCACTGGGGAAGAGCCCGAAAGGGGCATCGCGCTCGGAGGACTCCTGTTGTGGTCCGTTGGGAGTTCCTGGAGTTCTCCTCACAGCGCTGAGGACGGCCACCGGGGGGGTTTTAGTGAGGTAAGAATCTCACATAACCCGGCGTTGCTCCCACGGCGTCGGGTACCTTTTGAAGGTTTCCCCCTCGATAACAAAAAAAAAAAAAAAAAGGGGTGTACAGAAGAATAATTATCGACTTAATAGAAACATAAATATATCAGCAGCTAGACGTTAGAGAAATAAAGGATAGAAATAAAAGAAAAAGTGCAGGGACAGGGGAGATACAATAAAATAAAGAAACGCGAAGATCAATAAAATAAGAAGCAGATTATAGGGAAAGATAGAAGTCCTTTACTTGTTTTTTAAAAGAATCAAGTGACTGTGCGCGACGGATGACAATCGGTAAGGAATTCCATAAGCGCACAGCCACTGAAGTAAAAGATTTTCCATAGAATGATGAAGAACAAGAGGGAGTTAAAAGGGAAAGATTTTCATTTGAACGAAGAAGGCGAGTGTCATGAGAGAGATGGAGGTATTTAAATCTTTCCTTTAAGTAGTTTGGACTGTTTGGATTAAACATGACGCAGTACAAAGCAGAAAGAATATGAGTATTCCGACGAAGACGAATTGGGAGCCACTTGAGTCTTGTACGATATTCAGAGACATGATCATATTTACGAATCCCAAATATGAATCTAATGAATAAATTTTGAACACGCTCAAGCTTATTTAGTTGCTCCTCAGTTAGATCTAGATAGCAAACATCTGCATAGTCAAGGATGGGATACAATAAAGACATTGCAAGTGAGATTTTGGTAGAAATTGGTAAGAAGTTACGAAGCCTCCGAAGTGAACCCATTGCCGAAAACACTTTCCTGCTCACCTCGTTAACCTGAGGAACCCACGACAGACAGCTGTCCATGTAAATACCCAAGTTTTTAATTTTGTCTGTAGTGGTCACTTGGACACCATTGAACATGATTGCAGGTAAACTACTGGTGTCGACTTTATTTAATATTCTTGAGCTACCAATGATGATGGCTTGGGATTTTTGAGGATTTACTTTTAATCCATGTAACTGGCACCAGGTTGAGATACAAGCCAAATCAGCATTTATAATACCGATAGCTTTCGGTAAGTCCTCGGGAGGACATATATTCGTCACGTAAATATATACATATATATATATATATATATATATATATATATATATATATATATATATATATATATATATATATATATATATATATATATATATTTACGTGACGAATAGATAACCTCTTTCCT
This sequence comes from Spicauda simplicius, assembly GCA_949699795.1. Taxonomy (NCBI): domain Eukaryota; kingdom Metazoa; phylum Arthropoda; class Insecta; order Lepidoptera; family Hesperiidae; genus Spicauda; species Spicauda simplicius. The sequence continues at coordinate 16,262 of CATIWX010000048.1, forward strand.
TTGGGAAGTCGGTGAAAAATGAATCGCTGAATGTATTGCTAAACGCAAATCTCGAGAGCGGTTGAACCAATTTCGATATTATTTTTATAATATTCTTTAAAGTATAAAGATGGTATAAAGAATAAGTCTAAAAACAATAATTTTCTATGTGCCCATACATAATATTTATAATTATGTTTAAAAGTCAATTTGAATTTGAAATACTATACTATAAAATATCATCCATCAGCCTTTTGATGTCCACTGCTGAACATAGGCCTCCCCTAAATGGCGCCACTCCAACCGGTCCTGTGCCCTCTGAATCCAACGGTTTCCCGCTGTCTTCTTCAGGTCATCGGTCCATCTGGTAGGGGGGCGACCTGTACTCCTTTTGCCTAAACGTGGTCGCCACTCGAGGACCTTCCTTCCCCATCGGTTATCGGTCCTACGAGCGATGTAGCCGGCCCATTGCCACTTCAGCCTACTAATTTTGAGAGCTATGTCGGTAAGCTTCGTTCGTCTACGGATTTCATCGTTGCGAATCATGTCTCGTAGCGAAATTCCGAGCATAACCCTCTCCATAGCACGCTGAGCGACCCTGAGTCTCCAAATGAGGCCTACAGTGAAGGACCACGTTTCGGCGCCGTAGGTCATCACTGGCAACACAAATTGCTCGAATAATTTCGACTTCAGGCACTGAGGAATTGTGGACGAGAAGATACTACGAAATTTCCCGAACGCAGCCTAGCCGAGTTGGATTCTTCGAGTGACCTCCCTCTCAAAGTTGGACTTACCCATCCGGATCGTTTGTCCCAGGTAAATGTACTCGTCGACAACTTCGAGAGGAGTGCCGTCAACAACTACCGGTACGGGTGTGACATGGACATTCGACATGATTTTCGTCTTGTCCATGTTCATCTTAAGACCCACACGTTGTGAGGCACTGTTGAGGTCGCCTAGCATGGTGTTGAGGTCAGCGAATCTGCCAAGATGATTATATCATCGGCAAATCGAAGGTGCGTGATGTGTTCGGCATTGATGTTAATGCCAAGACCTTTCCACTCCATCAGCTTGAACAAATCTTCCAACGCAGCGGTGAACAGTTTCGGCGATATAACATCGCCTTGTCTGACTCGCCACTGCAGTTGGATTGGATTTGTGCTTCGGTCGTGTACTCGGACTGACATGGTGGCTGCAGTGTATACACACTTCAGCACCTCGATGTACCTATAGTCGATCTGGCATTGCTGAAGTGACTCCAGCACCGCCCAGGTCTCGATAGAATCGAAGGCTTTCTCATAGTCCACATAAGCAACACATAACGGCAGATTATACTCCTCGGTCTTCTGTATAATCTGCCACAGCGTGTGTATGTGGTCTATGGTGCTGTAGCCTTTTCGGAAACCGGCTGGTTCGGGAGGCTGGAAGTCGTCTAGCCTGCGAGCAATGCGGTTAGTGAGGACTCTCGAAAACAGCTTATACACGTGGCTCAGAAGCGCAATGGGCCTGTAGTTCTTCAAAAGAGTTTTGTCGCCCTTTTTGAAAAACAGCACCACTACGCTTCTGCTCCACGCTTCCGGGGTTGTCCCGCTAGTAATGACGGAATCGAACAACTTTTGGAGCGCCACTAGTACGGGTTTACCGCCAGCTTTTAGCAGCTCTGTTGTGATTCCGTCATCGCCCGGTGCCTTGTTGTTTTTCAGCTGTTTGAGAGCCTCTCTAATCTCGTACAGGCTGACGTCCGGGAGGTCCTCAGTATAGTGTCGGGTCAGTTTTTGCACGTTTGTCGCCCGCCTTGTTACGGGCGGGAGCTCGTGCGGAAGCATACAACTGTCCGTAGTATTTCTCAATTTCTCTCAGAACATCGGAGTTAGACGAAACCATGGTGCCCGATTCGGTCTTCAACCTCGTCAGCAGGCTCTGCCCAGCGCACAGATCCCTGGCGAACACTCTCGAGGTGAACATACTATAAAATATAAATGTAATTAATGATTTTTGTGTCTTTAGATTTATCTAATAATAAAAATAAGCTTGACAATTTTGTATTAATTTTAAATCTGATCTCTCTCTGGCGAAATGCAGTTCGCCAATCAGCTAGTAATCTATATTTTCATATAATAACACATTATCTATCTATCTTCTATCTATCTATCTTCTTCTATACTATAATAAATCTGTAAGAGGTCGCTGTCTGTACATGGAATAAATTTAGGTGAAAACCATTTCTAGAGGTCTTTAATACGATATAGAACCCAAAATAATGGTTTTTAGAAATCTTTTCTGTGCGGTGTGCCATGAGGTGTTGCAGGGTTGCCATGTAGCGGGGCACACTGGGAGTAGCGAGGCGTTGGCCAGGGGTTCAGGGAACCCCTGAGTAAATGAGACACAGCAGTAATGTAGTTATACTCTATAATTTATAATCATTATCTCTCTATTGTGATGTGCTTATATACTAAATTAGACGTGAAACTATTTGCATTATACATACATTATCTCTCTTAATCTACGTACGTGTTACATGTTATATTAATCTATCGTCACACCTCACCATCCCACCAGAAGAGAAAAAAAAAAATTATTACATTATATAATTTTGTTTTACAGTGTACAAAAAAAAATACAAACATGTTATTACAATTAAAATACAATTTTCTTTTTCAACTTTTATAGTATAACTTAGTTCTATTCTTATGAATTATATCTATTTTATTGCCACATATAATTTTTACATTTGGTGATTCATCTTTTATCACTACAAATGGGCCATTATAAACAGAATCTAATTTACTTCCTGAGTTATTTCTGACAATTTTTTTTTTTTTTTTTTTAAGTGGGTAATCCTCATGGATACCCAGCCACCCGGGGCGGCAGCTGGGTTATGCCGGACTCTTACCGGCTAAACCCCCACTGTGTTTTCTCCTCGCACCGTACGGCGGGCACACGGGTAAGCTTTCGCAGTCATCCGCGAACCCGCCGGTGCCTGGCCGCTCCCGCAGCCCCTCCTCGCGTGGAGCATAAAGCTCCCCTCCAACAGCAAGGCGCGCCAGAAAACACAAAGGCGCGCCTTACCTCCAAGGCCCCATCCGCAGGGTGACACTCCAACCCCGAGACCGCCACCCAGGGGCCGTGGGCATGGCAAGCCGACACCCGCAAGGCATCCCTACAGGCATCGACCAACCACACCCAGCGGCGGATCCGTTCTTTGGTTCCGCCGCAAACCACCAATCGGCCGCAGAGGATAGGGAGGACGGCAACGACACACCGCATCTCCTCTTCCTCTGCGGCCCCACCGCCAACGCATCTGACGGTGCGCCCCCGTTCGGTCGCGGGAGATAGGGTGCACGGCAACGACACACCGAGACACCTCTCCTCCCGCGACCCCTCCTGGCTGCAGAGGCCAGAAAACACCGACCTCCACAGCCCCCTCGGATGCGTCCGGAGCGGGCCCTCAGCCAAGCCCGCTCGGAGCGTCCCCCCCCTGGGATCTCTCTTGGCTTCACCGCGGCGCCCCCAGCCACGGTTACTGAGCCCCCTCACCACGACAAGGTGGAGATCCCTGCGAGGGGGGGGGGGGGGGGGGGGGTTATTTCTGACTAATACTAAATCTCCATTTTTATATGTTACAGGATACAAGTTTTTATCATAACATTCTTTTCTTGCTATCTTACAATCTATTAATTTTTTTCTAGCATCTGCCTGAGCTTTTTGTAAACGATATTTGAATTCCAACGGATAATCATCAAAGTTATACAACGGTTCGACAGTTCCATTTTGAAGATTACTCGGTAACGTACAAGTTTTCCCGAAAACTAACTCATAAGGTGTATACTTGGTTACAGTATGTACTGTTGTGTTATATGAGAAACACCAATATGGAATCCAAGAACTCCATGATGATGAGTTATTATTTGTCTGTATTCTCAAATATGCACCTAAAGTTTTATGAACGTTTTCTAACGAACCTATACTCTCATGATGATATGCTGTGGATATCGTTTTATTGATGCCTAATATACTACATAGTTCTACCATAACTTTTGAAATAAACTCAGAACCCCTATCTGTAGTAATATTCTGAGGTATCCCAAATCTTAAAATAAAATTTTCTGCCAATGTTCTTGCAACTTCATTTGCAGATTTGTTTTTAATTGGATATGCTTCTACGAACTTCGTAAGTTCACATTGAAGAGTTAATATATACACGTTTCCACAATCGTCCCTATCAAGTGGTCCTACTATATCTAAATAAATTTTCTCAAATGCTGAGGATGCCGTAGTTGTAATTGACATTGGTTCCTTCGTGTTTCGATGATACTTTTGTTTTTGACATTTATGACATTTATTAACATACTCTGTCACATCTTTTTCAATGGATGGCCAATAGTAATACTTCCTTATGTTATTTACCATCCTACGTATCCCTACATGACCGCTTGTGGGTAAAATATGGTAATCATTCATAATAACCTTTTTTTCATCGATATCTTCCACTCTTCGTGCATCTCGCACTACACATACCTTAAAATCTCCACATATCGAATTACTATTCTCCTTTAAAAATTGAGCTATACTTGCGATAATGTATACGTTATAACGATTTTTTAAAATAATTACTTCTTTTATGCCATTTTCCATACAAAATGTTACTATTTCTTTCGACAAATCGTCTCGCGATTTTGCCGATAAAGAGTCATAGTTTATATAAATACTCGAGTTTTCTGGCATATACATTATTCTGCGCGACTTGGAAAATATTTTTATATATTTTTTGTTACGTAACAACTTTTCCCACTTATCTACACCTACTTGGATTAATTCAATGTCATTTCCTTGTTTTTTAAGAACTTCAACGATCCTAGGCCTTTGAATCGTAGAGTCTTTTCTTTGAATGTCCGAGTTTTCTAATGCTGAGTGCGAACGGCACTGAGCTCTCGTCATTACCGATATAGTTTTGTCATTCATAGTTTTCAAGTCGTCACTCGAAATTACTATTCTGGACAAGGCGTCCGCTAAGACATTTTCTTTTCCTTTTATATATTCGACCTGAAAGTCGTACTCCTCTAAACATAAACGAAACTTTGTTAATCTGCTTGAGGGATCATTCATATTAAATAAATATAAAAGTGGTCGATGATCCGTTTTTACAACGAACTTCCTACCGTATAAATAGGGTCTAAAATACTTTACCGACCAACAAACTACAGCTAACAATTCCTTCTCAATTATTGGATAGTTTAACTCACTTTTTCCTAATGATCTACTAGCGTATGCAATGGGTTTTCCGTTCCCATTACACAAAACACTTCCTATTGCAAATCCTGAACTATCTGTTTGTAATACAAATGTATTGCTCTCAGAAAAATCTGGAAAATCTAATATTGGAGGATTTATTAATGAATTTTTTAATAATAAAAATGGTTTTTCGCATTCGTCAGTCCAATTAAACGCGACGTTTTGTTTGCATAACCTATTCATTGGTAATACTATATTCGCAAAGTTAGGTATGAATTTTCTATAATAATTTGCAAATGCTATAAAACGTTTTACTTCATCACTAGTGGAAGGACGGGGATAATTTTTTATTACCGCCACCTTCGCTGGATCAGGTGAAATACCATTCGATGAAATAACATGACCTAAATAAAGAATTTGCTTCTTTAAAAACTCACACTTTGACGGATTTAATTTAAGATTGACTTTTCTTAAACGAGAAAAAATTGACATAAGATTTCGATTATGTTCATCTAAATTCCGTCCAAAAATTATTAAATCGTCTAAGTAAATTAAACATTTATCGTAGTTTAATCCAGACATAGCTACTGTCATCATTCTACTGAATGAACTAGGACTAATTTTCAGACCCATTGGTAATCTTCTCATTTGGAATTGACCTTTGTCTGTTGTGAAAGCTGTGTATTTCCGACTCTGTTCCTCTAAGCTACATTGATAGTATGACTGAGATAAATCGCAATGACTAAAGTACATAGCACCCGAAAGTGAATCTAGAATCTCATTAATGTTGGGTAAAGGGAATTTATCGTCCTGAATTCTTTCATTCAATTTTCTATAATCTACAACTATACGCCATTTTTTCTCTCCATTACGATCTGCTTTTTTGGGTACAATCAAAACAGGACTAGACCATTCACTAACAGATTCCTCAATTATATTATTTTCTAACATCTCCTGAACTTGTTTGTCCACTTCCTTTTTCTGTACAAATGGTATCCTATAAGGTTTTCTATAAACTGGATTGGCATTCTCTTTTAATCTTATCGACTGTTCATACACATTTGTGACAGTTAATTTGTCCCCTGGTATATGAAAAACGTCCGGATATTTTGCACATATTTGTTCAATGCTTAACCTTTCTTCATTATTCAAATAGTCAAGCTGAAGCAAAGAAAATATTTTCTTGATTCGTTCTACGCTTCTTTCTGTTTTCGAAAAACAACAATAATCATAGCTACTTAAGGGATATATTTCTAACTTCGACAAACTACATACAACTTCTTCGGAAGTTGTGTTTAATATCCTAATGGGTATCATCCCATTCCTAGGTGTAGCTATACCATTAGCTAAAAAAACACCGTTTTTCAACTCTTTTTTAAACACTACGCAATCTTCTGTTCTATTGACAGGAAAGTATTTTATCATCTCACAACGTGGAGCAATAACCAATGAATAATCATAAAATTGCATAGGAATTAAAATGAACTTTCCTTCACGTTCACTTAAAGATAGCTGATTCTTTGAAAAATCTATAATACCTCTATATTTATGCAAAAAATCTTGGCCTAATATACCGACCGATTTACACGGTAAATCATTAAAAATATAAAACTTATGCATAAACGAACATTGTTCGTAATTTAATTTTAAATAAACATAACCTAAAGATCTTAATTGTCCACCTATTCCATTAATCACTAATTCATCCTTAAATATTTTACACGATAATAAGTTCTTCTCAAAAAAACTATATTTGATCGCCGATAATGATGCTCCGGTATCGACTAACCATTCAAACTCTATATTATTTACTACAAAATTAACCCAGTTAATACTATTAGCTGCTAAAATATGTTTAGACTCGAAAAAACTGACCTTTATTAACATCTTTATCATTTTCATAACGTGAACTCGACCTTGCGCCTGAGTCATGGTTTTTCGAAGTATGTTCGATGTAAGCTACATTCCGCCGATTTTGCTGAATGTGTGCAGCGCGATAAGCATTATTCTTGAACTCACGACCGCGCTTATTGTGCGAATTCCATACGTGCGCATTTTTATCTTGTCGACACGTACGACTACCAGCTGATTTATGCGCTGTTCGATAATTACTATGTGTATTGTTACTGTAATTAAAATTTTTAAATGACTTGTTTTGCCTTTGAAACGCCATGCACTGTGGTCCCGACGAAGTGCTATTCTCGTCTTCGGCCACTCGAATTGCCTCTTTTAACGAAGTTAAGTTGCGAGCAGTAATTATAGTCCCTATACGCTGGTTACGAAGACCGTCAGCGAATTTTTTAACAGCATATTTTTCGTTTAAAAGACTTAAAATTTTATAAGCGTCCTGACTTTCTCCTGCTTGAGAAATAGTTAAATCAACCATTAATTTCTCTATTTCCGCACCGAAATCCGCGATAGACCTGTCGTTTTGTCTTGTTCGAGCGAGTTTAGCTTGGATAGCGACGTCGGACTTCGTCGTCAGCAGATGTTTTTTCATATCTGCTATGAGTTCTTTTACGGAAGGATAGTTTGATGATAGTCGCATTTTAGCTCCCTGGCTAAGACGCGTGGTGAGCACAAACTTTATTAACTGTGCACTATCCTCCTTACCTAACATTGAATCGTACAAAACAATTGCGTCTATAAGGTCTAAGGTTACCGTTTCATCATTGTTCATCTTCGGAAGCAAGCTAACCGCAGTTTTCAGACAAAATTTTTCTGCCGCCATTTTTAACGGATTATCAAATATTATAGTATTTTTATATAATAGTTTTATATCGCTTATAAAGAGCTCTGGCTTCGCTTATTTTTGACTCAAAATTATTTCCTTGCCTTCTACTTGGTCCTAATTTTACTATATTTTCCCTTAATAGTTTTAATTGAATATATACAGAAGTAAGTTCTATTTCCATCTAGCTATAAAATATTTAGTAAAAACCCATTAAATTGATTCTAAACTGAAGTACACATAAATTTACATAATTGCGTGCAAAATTTAAAATTTAAACATATTCGAAATTGATTTAAACTTAAATACACATAATTTAACATAAAATAAATTTAACATAAAAACAGTGTCCACACTCACGTGCTACGCCATCTGCACGGCTCGTTGAACCTCTCTTTTGGAGACCTCGTTTTTTATCATCGCCACATGTTAATTGCAGATACCTGTTGCTGGGTAACTGTTGCTCCGTTTGAGCCTCCCGAAGCCGTTTGTGCAATTATCACTTCCTCCTTAGAAGTAGATCCTCCCATTCTGTACTGTTCCGCTTTCGGTTCCAGTGGAAGCCGGTGAATTTCTTGTCCGCGCTTACTTGTAGGGCTATGCGTTGTCTGGCAGGGTCCTTGTTAGCGGTATACGGTATACGCAGTCCGGGCTTGTGGGCAGGGTCCTCTTTAGCGGTATACGCAGTCCAGGCTCGTCGGCAGGGTCCTCTTTAGCGGTATACGCAGTCCGGGCTCGTCGGCAGGGTCGCCATGCGGTGTGCCATGAGGTGTTGCAGGGTTGCCATGTAGCGGGGCACACTGGGAGTAGCGAGGCGTTGGCCAGGGGTTCAGGGAACCCCTGAGTAAATGAGACACAGCAGTAATGTAGTTATACTCTATAATTTATAATCATTATCTCTCTATTGTGATGTGCTTATATACTAAATTAGACGTGAAACTATTTGCATTATACATACATTATCTCTCTTAATCTACGTACGTGTTACATGTTATATTAATCTATCGTCACACCTCATCTGTTTGTCTGTTTGTCTGTTTATCTGTTTGTCTGTTTGTCTGTGTGTTTGAAAACGCTAATCTCAGAAACGGCTTATCCAATTTGAATATAATTTTCACCGATGTGTTGTGGGAAACTTCACTTAACATTTAGTGTTTATTTTATGTAAATCGGTTTACGAATAAAAAAGTTATGTTAATTTAAAACTACGCAGTATTTATTCTGTGTTCGATAAGTGTTAATAAGATAGCTGCATAGTTGAATTGGTTGAAAATAAACATGTTATGGTCTGTAAAATGTATTCCTTTGTTATGTATTTTTTATTGGTTATGTGTGTACCTATGTTATTTGATATTATACAAAGCTATATCTATATATATATATATATATATATATATATATATATATATATATATATATATATATATATATATATATATATATATATACTTATATAAAAACGAAAAGATGCTCTCTCACTCAGCTACTGAATAAATATCGTAGAGCCTAAACTGCTAAAGATACGAATATGATTTTTACTAGGGGTTCCTTTTATGACGTAGACGTCAGATAAGAATGAATTTTCTGATCCTCCCCAATTTAACCCAAATAGGAGATGTAAGTTTGTATGAAAGTCAGTCAATTTTGAGGCCACCTCGATAAAATGTAGTATTTCGCTTTGATTTTTATGTTAAAACATCGTTTTAAACCGACTTCCAAAAAGGAGGAGGTTATCAATTCGTCGGTATTTTTTTAATTTTTTTTTTTTTAATTTTATATTTGTTACTCGATTTCTCCGCACTGGGTGATCAGATTTGGATGATTTTTTTTTCATTTGAAAGGTAGTGCTGATATTTGCATTAATGATGTGCGCGATAAATAGATGAATAACTCAATTTCCCGCCAACCGATTTTGATGATTTTTCTTTTATTTGAAAGAATGTACTTCAAGGGTACTCTGATGAGTTTGATACGGTTCTGATCATAGGATCCATTTCTTTGAAGCAAATTAACGAAATTAGCGATACTCGGCCAAACCTAAGCTGTAGGAGTCCAATTGGGTTGAATATAGAATAAGATTACTAAACAGATATTTCCTAAAAAAATTGACCTTCAACTCTTCAATCCTGATGATGCAGGGGTACTGTTAGCCTGAACCGTAGAAGTAAGTCAATTTGTTTTTATGGATATATAATAAGATTATTAAACAAATTCGTGGGACAAAAATTTGATCTTCAACTCCTCAACCCTGATGATGTAAGGGTATTTCAAGACTAAACCGTAAGAGTTGGCTATTTGGTACTTCCATCCCATCCATCCATCCATCAGCCCTTTGATGTCCACTGCTGGACATAGGCCTCCCCTAAATGGAGCCACTCCAACCGGTCCTGTGCCCTCTGAATCCAACGGTTTCCCTCTGTCTTCTTCAGGTCATCGGTCCACCTGGTAGGGGGGCGACCTGTACTCCTTTTGCCTAAACGTGGTCGCCACTCGAGGACCTTTCTTCCCCATCGGTTATCGGTCCTTCGAGCGATATGGCCGGCCCACTGCCACTTCAGCTTGCTGATTTTGAGAGCTATGTCGGTAACCTTCGTTCGTCTACGGATTTCATCGTTGCGAATCATGTCTCGTAGCAAAATTCCGAGCATAGCCCTCTCCATAGCACGCTGAGCGACTCTGAGCCTTCGAATGAGGCCTTTAGTGAAGCCACGTTTCGGCGCCATAGGTCATCACTGGCAACACACATTGCTCGAACAATTTCGACTTCAGGCACTGAGGAATTGTGGACGAAAAGATACTACGAAATTTCCCGAACGCAGCCCAGCCGAGTTGGATTCTTCGAGTGACCTCCCTCTCAAAGTTGGACTTACCCATCCGGATCGTTTGTCCCAGGTAAATGTACTCGTCGACAACTTCGAGAGGAGTGCCGTCAACAACTACCGGTACGGGTGTGACATGGACATTAGACATGATTTTCGTCTTGTCCATGTTCATCTTAAGACCCACCCGTTGTGAGGCACTGTTGAGGTCGCCTAGCATTGTGCTGAGGTCCGTCAGCGAACCTGCCAAGATGACTATATCGTCGGCAAATCGAAGGTGTGTGACGTGTTCACCATTGATGAACCTTTCCACTCCATCAGCTTGAACACATCTTCCAACGCAGCGGTGAACAGTTTCGGCGATATGACATCGCCTTGCCTGACTCCCCGCTGCAGTTGGATGGGGTTCGTGCTTTGGTCGTGTACTCGGACTGACATGGTGGCGGCTGTGTATACACACTTCAACACCTCGATGTACCTATAGACGATCTGGCATCGCTGAAGGGACTCCAGCACCGCCCAGTGCTCGATAGAATCGAAGGCTTTCTCATAGTCCACATAAGCAACACATAACGGCAGATTATACTCCTCGGTCTTCTGTATAATCTGCCGAAGCGTGTGTATGTGGTCCATGGCGCTGTAGCCTTTTCGGAATCCGGCTTGTTCGGGAGGCTGGAAGTCGTCAAGCCTGCGTGCAATACGGTTAGTGAGGACTCTCAAAAACAACTTATACACGTGGCTCAGAAGCGCAATGGGCCTGTAGTTCTTCAGGAGGGTTTTATCGCCCTTTTTGAAGAACAGCACCACTACGCTTCTGCTCCACGCTTCCGGGGTTGTCCCGCTAGTAATGACGGAATCGAACAACTTTTGGAGCGCCACTAGTACGGGTTTACCGGCAGCTTTTAGCAGCTCTGTTGTGATTCCTTCATCGCCCGGTGCCTTGTGGTTTTTCAGCTGTTTGAGAGCCTCTCTAATCTCGTACAGGCTGACGTCCGGGAGGTCCTCAGTATAGTGTCGGGTCAGTTTGGCACGTTAGTCGTCCGCCTTGTTACGGGCGGGAGCTCGTGCGGAAGCATACAACTGTCCGTAGTATTTCTCAATTTCTCTCAGAACATCGGGCTGAGACGAAACTACGGTGCCCGATTCGGTCTTCAACCTCGTCAGCAGGCTCTTCCCAATGCATAGATCCCTGGCGAACAATCTTGAGCCCCGGTTTCGCTCAATAGCGTCTTTTACGCGTCGGGTGTTGTGAGCACGCCAATCGCGTCGCCTACTCTGAGAGATCTGTTTATTGAGCAGTCTGTATCTCGACATTGAGGTTGGAGACTGCACACATAGTTCTCGCCTTTCCCTCATAAGACCGAGAGTATGCTCTGAGAGAACCTGAGAGCCACCACTGGAGGGGATCTTAAAGTACTTAGACCCCACCTCGTGGACAGTTGTTACTACCTTGGTGTTAATTTCGTCCACAGAAACGCAAGAATCGAGACACGCGAAACGGTTTCGGAGCTGTAGCTGGAACTCTTCGGAGCCCTGGATTTGGACAGGTGTTGGTCGGAGCGTAGACTTCATCAGGCGTGACCGTTCCAGCTTTACATTGATATTTAATGTGCCTCTTACCATCCGGTGATTACTTCCGGTTTTCACCCTGTTGATCACAGAGACATCATTAAATATGTGCCGTTTGTCTGCCAAAATGAAGTCTATCTCGTTCTTAGTGGAACCATCAGGACTTATCCAAGTCCACTTTCACTGTGCCTTCTTCTTGAAGAAAGAGTTCATCATAAAGAAGTCTTCCCTCTCCAAGAAGTTGGCAAGCAAGTGACCTCGGTGGTTACGTTGTCCAATTCCAAAGGGCCCCACCCTCCGTTCGTCACCATTTCGCACGCCTAGTCTTGCATTAAAATCCCCCATGACAACGGTAAAATGGGTTTTTGAGGTATGTATGGCTCTCATACATGACCTCAACCTCATCGTCTGGGTGTGTCGAAGTCGGCGCATATACCTGTATGACCTTCAGCGAATATCGTTTAGATATTCTGAGTATAAGGTACGCTACCCTTGACGACACACTGTTGACTGTTACAACGTTGTTCACGAGGGATTTGTGGACGAGGAACCCGACACCACCCTGGGACAGGTGATCGCCCTCCCGGTGATAGAGCAAGTTTCCAGATTTGAGGATTATCGTGTCCTCCCCCTGTCTTCGGACTTCAGACAATCCCAAAACACTCCAGTTTAACTTGTCTATCTCTTCTTCCAGCTCCTGTATCTTCTCGTCGGTCCTCAGTGTCCTGGTGTTGTATGTTGCCAGGTGCAGAAGTCGTCGGTTGTGGTAGCCAGATCTCTGCCGGAGATTCTTAGCACCCCCTGCCTCGCCGTTACCTAGGCCGCTACCGTAGCCCGGAATAGCGGGGCCGCCGGGGACTGGGGGCCGTGGCTTTTCTGCACCTGTCATACGGGGGTTTTGCCAGTAGTCACCGCGCCTGGCAAGCGTGTTGGTGACCGCAGTAAATGTTAGAATTTCACAGGAGATGCTGCTGCCCATCTCCTGGATGTTTTATCCCTTAGTCGCCTCGTACGACATCCACGGGAAGAGCGGGAGTGGTGCTATTCAAGACCGACACCACACAACCCTTTACTTTTTGGTACAGCACATTTGGTACTTACGGTTATGTAATAAAAATACCAAGCAAAGATACACGGTAAAAATGTTGACCTTCAACTCCTCAACCCTGATGATGCAGGGTTACTTCAAGCCAAGCCATAGGAGATGGCTATTTGGTGCTTTCGGGTATGTAATATGATTACTAAACAAAGACACAAAATGAAAATTTCGACCTTCAACTCCTCACCCCTGATGATGCAGGATACTGCTAGCCTAAACTATACGAGATAGGCATTTGGTGCTTTCAGGTATTTAATATAATTACTAAGCAAAGACACATGATGAAAATTTTGACCATTAACTCCTCAACCCTGATGATGCAGGGGTACTTCAAGCCTAAGCCATAGAAGTTAGCTATTTAGTGCTTTCAGGTATGTAATATAATTACTAAGTAAAGACACATGATGACAATTTTGACCTTTAACACCTCAACCCTGATGATGCAGGGGTACTTCAAGCCTAAGCCATAGAAGTTAGCTATTTAGTGCTTTCGGGTATGTAATATAATTACCAAGCAAAGACAAAAGATGACAATTTCGATCTTTAACTCTTCAAGCCTGATGATGCAGGGTACTGCAAGCCTAAGTCATAGGAGTTGGCCATTTAATGCTTTCGGGTATGTAATATAATTACTAAGCAAAGACACAAGATGAAAATTTTGACCATCATCTCTTCAAACCTGATGATGCAGGGGTGCTTCAAGCCCAAGCCATAGAAGTTGGCTCGCAAGTGCTTACGTATAAGTAATAAGAATACTGAGGAAAGACGGGATATTTTTTTTTACCTTCATCTCCTCCCTGATGATGCGGGATAATGCAAGCCTAAATTATAAAAGGTAGTCGCATAATGCTTACGGTTGTTTTTAGTATATATTGTAAGTTTATAGATAGCTCATTAAACTGAAATGTGATTAATAAATTAAACTTCAATTCATCAACCCTGATAATCTAAGTACACAACCTACTTAAGCCGTATGAGTTTGGTACTTATTGATTACAATACATTACAACCCGTTGAGAGAACATTATGATGAAAAGTGTCCCTTTGAATACCTAAATCCTGAAAATGCAGGAGTATTGTCATGTTATTGTTAAGAGTTGGATTTAGCTGTAGCTTTTTAAACAGGATGGGTTAAGTTAGGTTGGAACATAAAAGAAAACATAAAAAATAAGCGAGCAGGGTGCGGCAGCGCCCTGCGAGCGGGTGCGCCCTGTTCGTATGAATTGTAAAAGTGTTTTGACTATGTCTTCTGCTTTACAAAGAACAATGCGGGATTTACGCACACAAATAGCCCGATGCACCTCTTAAAAGATCTCATATTTGGCCACATGAAACAAAATATGAACTTAGAATATATGTCGCTGTTCAGTGATATTCCAATTTTCTAATGATTTACTTCAAGTAGATTATAGAGCTTTGTTATCCGGAAAAGTTAAAATCAATCTTTATATCGATACGTCTTCGTTTAAATGTGGAGGAGTTGGTTGAAAAAGTATATCCCGATATTGTTAATACAACCAATAACACTATAAATTGGTTCCAAAAGACGGCTATATACCCACCTACCAATGAACGTCTCGATAAAATAAATGATTTATTTTTTTTCAAAATTTAAAGCAGCGTCACAGATCTACTATTCGGTAGACATTATTAATATTAATAAAATTCGATAGCACAAACTATGGTTTTGTTATAGTTTAGTTATAGTTATGGTATAGTTTAGTAGTAACAATAATATTGGTTTGGCCGCTAAAGGATTACCTGGTCAAACACAGAGTGAAAAAACGAATTTAAAGTGTGTGTTTGTGGGTAGGAACGTATTGTTATGTATTTTTTTTAATTAGACGAATTATAATATTGTAAATCGCTTTTTTGAACTAATTTACATTCTTATTGGTCTAATTCACAATATCGGGATACTTTTTTCAATCAACTCCTCCACATTTGAACCAAAATGAATCGATTATAAAGATTGATTTGAACTTTTCCGAATTGGAAAATACTATTTGAAGTAATTTTGGCGGATTCAAATATCTAAGAAAGATTATAGGTAAACCTACTTTTAATATTAATTTGTGTTCAGGAGTTCCGGAAGGCATTAAGTAATTCAAAAATTCTGTTGGATAATGTACTGCTTCCTCCATCTAAATGACTGTGTCTACCGAATAGTAGATCTGTGACGCTGCTTTAAATTTTGAAAAAAAATAAATCATTTATTACATCGACACGTTCATTGGTAGGTGGGTATATAGCCGTCTTTTGGAACCAATTTATAGTGTTATTGGTTGTATTAACAATATCGGGATATACTTTTTCAACCATTTCCTCCACATTTAAACGAAGACGTATCGATATAAAGATTGATTTTAACTTTTCCGGATAACAAAGCTCTATAATCTACTTGAAGTAAATCATTAGAAAATTGGAATATCACTGAACAGCGACATATATTCTAAGTTCATATTTTTGTTCATGTGGCCAAATATGAGATCTTTTAAGAGGTGCATCGGGCTATTTGTGTGCGTAAATCCCGCATTGTTCTTTGTAAAGCAGAAGACATAGTCAAAACACTTTTACAATTCATACGAACAGGGCGCACCCGCTCGCAGGGCGCTGCCGCACCCTGCTCGCTTATTTTTTATGTTTTCTTTTATGTTCCAACCTAACTTAACCCATCCTGTTTAAAAAGCTACAGCTAAATCCAACTCTTAACAATAACATGACAATACTTCTGCATTTTCAGGATTTAGGTATTCAAAGGGACACTTTTCATCATAATGTTCTCTCAACGGGTTGTAATGTATTGTAATCAATAAGTACCAAACTCATACGGCTTAAGTAGGTTGTGTACTTAGATTATCAGGGTTGATGAATTGAAGTTTAATTTATTAATCACATTTCAGTTTAATGAGCTATCTATAAACTTACAATATATACTAAAAACAACCATAAGCATTATGCGACTACCTTTTATAATTTAGGCTTGCATTATCCCGCATCATCAGGGAGGAGATGAAGGTAAAAAAAATATCCCGTCTTTGCTTAGTATTCTTATTACTTATACGTAAGCACTTGCGAGCCAACTTCTATGGCTTGGGCTTGAAGCACCACTGCATCATCAGGGTTGAAGAGATGATGGTCAAAATTTTCATCTTGTGTCTTTGCTTAGTAATTATATTACATACCCAAAAGCATTAAATGGCCAACTCCTATGGCTTAGGCTTGCAGTACCCTGCATCATCAAGCTTGAAGAGTTAAAGATCGAAATTGTCATCTTGTGTCTTTGCTTAGTAATTATATTACATACCCGAAAGCACTAAATAGCTAACTTCTATGGCTTAGGCTTGAAGTACCCCTGCATCATCAGGGTTGAGGAGTTAAAGGTCAAAATATTCATCATGTGTCTTTGCTTAGTAATTATATTACACACCTGAAAGCACTAAATAGCTAACTTCTATGGCTTAGGCTTGAAGTACCCTTGCATCATCAGGGTTGAGGAGTTAAAGATCAAAATTTTCATCATGTGTCTTTGCTTAGTAATTATATTACATACCCGAAAGCACCAAATAGCCATCTCCTATGGCTTGGCTTGAAGTAACCCTGCATCATCAGGGTTGAGGAGTTGAAGGTCAACATTTTTACCGTGTATCTTTGCTTGGTATTTTTATTACATAAATAGCCAACTTTTACAGTTTAGTATTGAAATACCCTTACATCATCAGGGTTGAGGAGTTGAAGATCAAATTTTTGTCCCACGAATTTGTTTAACAATCTTATTATATATCCATAAAAACAAATTGACTTACTTCTACGGTTCAGGCTAACAGTACCCCTGCATCATCAGGATTGAAGAGTTGAAGGTCAATTTTTTTAGGAAATATCTGTTTAGTAATCTCATTCTATATTCAACCCAATTGGACTCCTACAGCTTAGGTTTGGCCGAGTATCGCTAATTTCGTTAATTTGCTTCAAAGAAATGGATCCTATGATCAGAACCGTATCAAACTCATCAGAGTACCCTTGAAGTACATTCTTTCAAATAAAAGAAAAATCATCAAAATCGGTTGGCGGGAAATTGAGTTACTCATCTATTTATCGCGCACATCATTAATGCAAATATCAGACTTATGAGCTTTTCTTATGGATGCCACTGTCAAAAGTGAACTAAAAATGGCCCGACACGATGACACGCACTACCTTTCAAATGAAAAAAAAATCATCCAAATCTGTTCACCCAGTGCGGAAAAATCGAGTAACAAATATAAAATTAAAAAAAAAAAAAATTAAAAAATACAGACGAATTGATAACCTCCTCCTTTTTGGAAGTCGGTTTTGTTGGTGTGTGGCGTGTGTTGTATGTTGAGATCGTAATATTGGTATTTGGTGAGTATGAAGGGAACACACGAGTAATTCACACCAAACTTGATTTCATACTGATTTAATATATATAAAATATTGTAAAAGAAACTTATTGCTAACGTGACATATTGTTGGTATTTGGAACGCGTGAGTACAAAGTGCATTCGCAGGTTAATGCCACCACAATACTCCCCCTCTTATAAAAAAATAACATCCCAAAAAATTATAAAAATGTATACAGTTTTAAAAAGTAAAGATTTGAAAATATAAAAATAACAATGAAAGTAAAATATAAAATGTATAGAATTATGTAACTAAACAAAAAGTAAAAGTGAAAAAGTAAAAGTTTATGAAAACAATGACACGTTGATTTATAAATAGTGAATTATTAAAATGTTTATAGGCAAAATCGAACTACAGGTTTCACGTTACGTCCTGACTTAGTAACGCGCTTCGATGTTGCAGTTGTGTCAGCAGGTTGCGACTTGGGGTTTCTTGTTTCTGCCGATGTGTTGGTTTGCTGTGCATTAACCTCAGTTTGTTGTAATATGTATGCTGGTTTTAATCGATCTATTGAAATAACTGATGTTCTATTAGGTAATTGAATTTTGAAAAATTTTGGATGTCGTTCTAATACTTTGTACGGTCCTTCGTATGGTGCAATTAATGGTTTCCGTACAGCATCTGTTCTTATGAATACGTAATCACATGTATTCATGTCTTTGGAAATAAATGGAGTCTGCGATGAGTGAGATCTTCTGTGGGGAGGTTTTATTTGGTTGATTGTGCGTTGTAATTTATCCAAGTACTCGCTGGGTGAAGTAATATTGTCCGTTCTGTTGGCGGTACTCTGTAAAAACACACCAGGGATTCTAATATTACCACCATAAACCATTTGAGCTGGACTTATGTTACAATCTTCGCGAATTGTTGTTCGTAGGCCGAGTAGAACTGTTGGTAATTCGTGCGACCAATCCGTAGAGTTGCCACGCGCTATGATAGCGGTCTTCATAACTCGGTGCCATCGTTCTATCGTTCCGTTGGATTGAGGATGATAGCTGGTAGTTCGTATTCGCTTGATTCCCATTAACTTAGCAAGCGATGTAAATAAGCTGGATTCGAACTGGCGTCCTTGATCTGTTGTTATTCTCAAAGGACAACCGAATCTTACAATCCAAGATTCGTAAAGAGTTCTTGCGACGATTGTGGCACTGACCTCAGGCACGGGAATAGCTTCTACCCATCTGGTGAATCGGTCTATTATTGTAATAATATACCTATTGTCATGTGATACTGGTAACGGTCCGACTATATCTATGTGTATGTGTTCGAACCGCTCGGACTCGGGGAAATGCATTAATGGAGAAATGTTATGGCGTTGAATTTTGGATTTTTGACAGCATATACATTGCTTAGCCCACGTGGTTGCATCTTTGTTCATCCCAGGCCAGAAGTAATGTTTCTGTATGATTTTTCTTGTAGTACGGATGCCGGGATGCGTGACGTCGTGCAGTGTACTGAATATTTGTTTTCTAAATATGCTCGGTACATAGGGTCGTAAGTCACTTGTAGAATTTTTGCAGTCTAATGCTTTGGAGTTCGGTAATGCGATCCTCTTCCATTTTAAATTGGGTTTTGATAATAAGTTGGGTAGGTCAGGGTCTTTTTCTTGATGAGTTGCAATTTCATTCCAGTCTATGTTGCTAGGACAATCTATTTGTGATATTCTGGATAAGGCGTCGGCGACAGGGTTTTGCGATCCAGGCAGGTGTCGTATATCAGACGTAAATTGTGCTATGTAGTCCAAGTGACGTAATCGGCGTGGTGATATTTTTTCCTTACAAACTGATTGTTTTTGCTTGGAAGTATAACACAATGGCTTGTGGTCCGTGTATATTATGAGTTCACGGCCTTCAATGTAATTTTGAAAATGGCATATGGCCATGTATATTGCCAGAAGCTCTCGATCGTAGGTGCTGTAGCCTTGCTGGGTTTCTGACAATGCTTTTGAAAAGAAAGCAATGGGTCTCCATGTGTCATTTATTTGCTGTTGGAGAACGGCTCCGACTGATGTCTGTGAAGCGTCGGTCATGATTGAAAGTGGAGCGTAGGATGAAGGTGGACTGAGTACAATGTCGTTTTTCAGGCCTTCCTTGCACTGTCTAAAGGCTTCTTTGGTTTCCTCGTTCCATGTGATTAAAGAATTGTCGCGTTTTTTGTTGCCACGCGTGTATGTATTCAATGACGACTGGTGTTGAGCAGCATGTGGTATACTCGTGCGGTAGAAATTCATCATGCCCAGAAAACGTTTTAATTCCGATACAGTTTTCGGTAGTGGGAATTCGTCTATTGCGCGTACTCTTTCAGGGGATGGTGTAATGCCTTTGGGTGTGATTTGGTAACCCAAAAAATCCAATTCTTGAGTACCAAGGATACATTTGTCCATGTTTACGGTGATGCCATGGTTGTTGAGACGCTTGAATACTTCGTCGAGATGTTCTCGGTGTTCTTCTTCGGATGATGAGGCAATAAGGATGTCATCCACGTAACAGAATACGAAGTTCAAACCAAACATGATATCGTTTATGAATCTCATGAATGTTTGACCGGCGTTGCGTAATCCGAAAGGCATTCTTGGGAATTCAAACAAACCGAATGGAGTGATGACGGCTGTTTTTTCTACTTCTTGTACCGGGATCTGGTTGTACGCTCTTTTGATGTCCACGCGTGAAAATATGGTCTTCTTAGGAAGCAGGTACGTGAAATCCAAGAGACGTGGAATGGGGTAGCGATCTGGCTTAGTAATGGCATTCAATTTTCTGTAGTCGCCACACAATCTTATGCCTCCGTCCTTCTTGGTGGTCACGTGTATAGGACTAGACCACGAGCTTTTAGAAGGGCGGCATATGCCAGTTTCAAGCATATGCTCTATTTCCTGCTTGACTATTCTG
>CATIWX010000049.1:0-5000 GCA_949699795.1 Spicauda simplicius
CGAGGGCCCAAATCTTATTAAATAGATTTAATACAAAAAAAAAAAAAAAAAAAAACCTAACCTAACCTAACCTAACCTAACCTAACCTAACCTAACCTAACCTAACCTAACCTAACCTAACCTAACCTAACCTAACCTAACCTAACCTAACCTAACCTAACCTAACCTAACCTAACCTAACCTAACCTAACCTAACCGGAAATTTACAGTAGAAATATAAAACTTTTTCCGTATTTTATTTTTATTTTTTATTTTTTATCGATTTTATTTCTGCTTGTTTTGTTGCCTTCCTCTCGCTTCCTTTCGATCCTATAACATCAAATTCGACAAATTCGACAAATTTACATAATTAAATAATAAATATTTACTTACCTTTTATCTTCTCTCTGTTCCTTTCCTTTAGCTTTCCCCGTTTAATTGTTGCCTCTCCCGTCGTCTTCTCGCCGTCCTCGTTCCTTTCCCCCCCCCCCCGGAACCGCCACACCTGTAAAAAAAAAAAAAAAATTAAAACACAATTAGATCGGTTTAATAACAAAAATGGAAAGTGCGTCTACCAGTACCGCAGCACCCGCCGCTATCACCGCGGATATCACCAACGACTTAGAGAGGCTGTCCAGGATTAGGGAGCTTACTCAGAACATCATTGAGGCTGTCGATGCTGGTAGAAGTGTGACCACAGGAAATAAGAGCAGTATCAAAAAGATGGCACATGAAATCGAAAAACTCACCCGGGAGGTTACAGTTGCCGCACAGCTTTCCCTAGACCTCACGAAAGTGGTTCAGCAGGAGGTTGCCAAGATCAATCCCCTTAAACAGGCACTGGTGGATTGCGTACGGGAGGAGGTAGCCAAAATAGGTACTTTACCAAGCAGGCAGGACAGCCCCTCCTACGCGCAAGTCACTCGGAGCGCACAAAATCCCAGCAGCAGACAGCCCATTCTTCCGGAAACTAGACCAGCAATTGTCGTCACGCCCAAGAGCCAAGTGACCACAAAACAGGAAATAATTCAATCCTGGAAAAACAGTATCTCCTATAAAAATTCCAGCTACGCCCCAGCTAAGATCCAGGCCGTCTCCAACAACAAATTGAGGGTGGAATTTGACAACATCCAGCAGCGGGACGACACATTGAAGCGGTTGGAGAACTCGGATCATGTCTGCGCTGAGCCGGCGAGGAAATTGAAGCCCATGCTCATCTTTAAGGGCATTTCCAACGACATATCCTTGGAAGAGTTAGTTGAAATAGTTAAGGGTCAGAACCAAGAATTAGCCACTCTCATTACCGACAAAGACGACCTCGCCTTGCGATTCAGAAGGAACAACCGCAACCCCCAATTGTATAATGCGGTATTTACTGCAACGCCGAAAGTGTGGCGCAAGGCTATCGAGATAAGCCGGGTACAGGTCGACCATCAAAGAGTCTTTGTTGAAGACTTCTCTCCGTTTCTTCAATGCTACTCCTGTTTACAATTCGGACATGTGAGATCAAAATGCACAACGAAAGCCAAACCTTGCTCGCATTGCGCAGACACGACGCACCAGTTCGTGGATTGCCCCACAAGAGACACGATTTGTACCACGAAATGTTACAACTGTGCGACACACAACGAGAAATTTAACACTAACTTTGACACCAAACACAGGGCAACCTCCAACTCATGTTTAAGGATGAGAACCATGAAAGATAAAATTAATAGCAGAATTGACTATGGATTCAACGAATAAAATCAGAATTCTTCAGTGTAACATAGATAAGTCGAGAATTAGTTTACATGAATTTACACAGTTTTTCCTTTCTAATAAATATTCCGTTGCCCTTGTGTCTGAACCTTATTTAGGTAAGTTAAAGGAACTCAAATCCATCAGAGGTCTCAACATCTTCCAGTTCCCTAATGAAAACGGGGTCAAAGCTTGTGTCTTGGCTAAACCGGAGGTTGGTCCCGTCATAGGAGTTTCTCAGTATTCTTCGCCCAACCTATGCGTCGTCCAGCTAAACATTGGAGTCCGGAAACTATATATTGGATCAGTCTACATAGAACCCAACGAGGATAAGAACAACACACTGGAACTCCTTGACACCTTTCTGCAGCAGACTCAACAGTCGCACCAGATAGTCGGTGGCGATCTCAACGGGTGGCACCCGATGTGGGGAAGTGACAGGACCAACGCGCGAGGAAAAACCATAGTCGAAATTGCTCATGCCAACAATATGTACTTCTGTAACACCGGTAACACACCTACTTTTGAAACTGTAACGCATGGCCGTGATCGTTCCTCAATCATAGATATCACCTTCTCCTCCTCTTCGATTCATGATTGCATCCGAGAATGGCGAGTTAATAATCACGCTTGTGCCTCATCCCAGCACAATGCTGTGGAGTTTACTCTGCACGCTGAAAACCACAGAACTACCAGACCAGCTAGTCAATCCACCTTTATATACAAGAGCGACAAGGCCAGCTGGAGCTCGTTTAAAAACGCCCTACACCTACACATCGCGGACACAGATATATTGGACCACGACATAACTCAATTGACATCCTTACAATTGGAAGACCTAATAGGCAAAGTGACAGAGGTCATTCACGCGGCTTGCAGAGCGTCGATGCCTATTAGGAAAGGTGGACCCAACTGCTCACCACCGTGGTGGACGGATAGTCTGGAGAGTTTGAAGAAGGAGGTGATAGATCTTCACCACAAGATTTATAGAGCCAAGAAAAGGAAGGAACCCCTTGAGTCACTACTCCAGGAGCGAGCGGCCAAGAAAGCTACCTATGCCAACGAACTTAGGGCTGAGTCCACTAAGAACTTCCGCGAGTTTTGTCAACTGCAGACCAAAGAAAACGTATGGTCGCTAACTAACAGGCTGCTTAAGGAATCGAGCCCGCGGCGACCCCCGAGTACCATCAAGGTCGGAAATACCTACACCACCGACGGGGAGGAAACCGCGAGAGCGCTTTTGGATCACTTTTATCCGGAGGACGTTCCGGACTCCAATGCGCGGCACCATCACTTGCGCAGCGAAAGCAACCTCTTACCTGACAATGCATGTGACCCTCCCTTTACAACTGAGGAGATTCTGGAAGCATTGAATTCAATGAACCCAAAAAAGGCTCCCGGACTAGACAACCTTCCAGCGGACGTCTGTTCAGCGTTTGCGTCGGCATATCCACAGCTTTTAACGGATATCATGAACAGATGTCTGTCCCTTCAATACTTCCCTGTTATATGGAAAAAGGCCTACGTCAAGATCATTCCAAAACCAAAAAAGCCTGACTATTCTACGCTTAACTCCTTTCGGCCTATAGGACTGTTACCAGTTTTCTCTAAATTGCTGGAGAAACTATTTATCAAGCGTATAACTTACAAAGCGGCTCAGTCTGGACAACTCAGTCCGCGCCAGTTTGGCTTCAAGGAGCAGACGAATACCACAGCTGCCTTAGAGAACGCGCTTGGGGTCATCCGTGAGGCCAAACTGAACGGTGGATTGGTTCTGGCGGTATCGTTGGACATCCAGGCTGCATTCGACAACGCCTGGTGGCCGGCATTGTTTCATCGCCTCAAACATCTCCAGTGTCCTAAAAACATCTTTGGGCTCATTCATAGTTACTTCAGCAACCGAGAAGTGATCCTTGACCACGCAGGAGTTCGGATCTCAAAATCAATGGCAAAAGGGTGTATCCAGGGTTCCGCATGCGGACCGATTATGTGGAACATGATCTTGGACGAGCTATTGGATATCCGGCTGCCTCCTGGTTGTCACTTACAAGCGTTCGCTGACGACGTACTACTCATCACTACCGCCACAAATGTAAATCAGCTACAAGATCTGACAAACAAAGCACTTGATACTATAGTGACATGGGGACAGAGTGTTAAACTCATTTTCGGCCCGTCAAAAACTCAATTAATATCTTTTACGCCCAAGGCAAAATCTGCCGTCATAAATATGGATGGACACACACTGCCTTTTGTCAGGGAGGTCAAGCTGTTGGGTGTTATCATTGATGAGAAGCTAACATTTAACAGTCATGTGCGATATGTCATAGGAAAGGCTACCCAAATTTTTAATAAGCTTTGCATCTACACGCGACCAACATGGGGAGCCCACCCTGAAAACATTCGCACAATATACCAACAAGTGATAGAACCTACTGTGACCTATGCGGCCGGCGTTTGGGGGCATGCAGTGCGGAAAAAGTGCTTGAAAAGACTGCTTGAGAGCATGCAGCGCGGATTCGCACTCAGGGCCACCAAAAGCTTCCGCACTGTGTCGACGTCTGCAGCCCTAGCTCTGGCTCAATTTATTCCACTGGACTTGAGGATTCTCGAGGTCCAGTCCATTGAACGCACTCGCTTGACGGGCTGCACGGAGTATCTTCCCAGCGACGTACCCTTTGAACGCCCTACGCCGCCTCACAAACTTCCACATCCATCATCTAGGATCTCGGTTGGCTTCGAGGATGCTACTACCAGCGAAGAAGTAGATAGCCTATGCACACCGCAAACTGTCCAAATCTATACAGACGGAAGCAAGCACGCAGAAGGTTCCGTCGGCGCAGGTTTTGTCTGCTATAGAAACGGCGTAATATCCTACAGCAAAAGGCTCAAACTGCACAACACTTGCACTGTGTTCCAAGCCGAACTCTTCGCCATCCTCGAGGCTAGTCGTTGGGCTCTGGAGAAGCGGGAAAGGGATGTGTTGCTTCTCTCTGATTCTCGGTCTGCTCTACAAGCCTTAGGAAACAGAAGCAACACACACCCACTCGTCTCTAATATACACCACACAATCAAGGAGATAAACAAATTTGGAGCAATTAATTTCGCTTGGGTCAAGGCCCACATTGGAATCCCCGGAAATGAGGAAGCTGACCAGACTGCAAAAAAAGGAGCTAAACTACACCGTCGCCCAGATTACCGTAATTTCCCGCTAAGCTACATCAAGCACAAAGTCAGGGCCCACACTATGAGAACCTGGCAGTCTAGATATGAGAGCGCTT
>CATIWX010000049.1:7500-40000 GCA_949699795.1 Spicauda simplicius
AACCTAACCTAACCTAACCTAACCTAACCTAACCTAACCTAACCTAACCTAACCTAACCTAACCTAACCTAACCTAACCTAACCTAACCTAACCTAACCTAACCTAACCTAACCTAACCTAACCTAACCTAACCTAACCTAACCTAACCTAACCTAACCTAACCTAACCTAACCTAACCTAACCTAACCTAACCTAACCTAACCTAACCTAACCTAACCTAACCTAACCTAACCTAACCTAACCTAACCTAACCTAACCTAACCTAACCTAACCTAACCTAACCTAACCTAACCTAACCTAACCTAACCTAACCTAACCTAACCTAACCTAACCTAACCTAACCTAACCTAACCTAACCTAACCTAACCTAACCTAACCTAACCTAACCTAACCTAACCTAACCTAACCTAACCTAACCTAACCTAACCTAACCTAACCTAACCTAACCTAACCTAACCTAACCTAACCTAACCTAACCTAACCTAACCTAACCTAACCTAACCTAACCTAACCTAACCTAACCTAACCTAACCTAACCTAACCTAACCTAACCTAACCTAACCTAACCTAACCTAACCTAACCTAACCTAACCTAACCTAACCTAACCTAACCTAACCTAACCTAACCTAACCTAACCTAACCTAACCTAACCTAACCTAACCTAACCTAACCTAACCTAACCTAACCTAACCTAACCTAACCTAACCTAACCTAACCTAACCTAACCTAACCTAACCTAACCTAACCTAACCTAACCTAACCTAACCTAACCTAACCTAACCTAACCTAACCTAACCTAACCTAACCTAACCTAACCTAACCTAACCTAACCTAACCTAACCTAACCTAACCTAACCTAACCTAACCTAACCTAACCTAACCTAACCTAACCTAACCTAACCTAACCTAACCTAACCTAACCTAACCTAACCTAACCTAACCTAACCTAACCTAACCTAACCTAACCTAACCTAACCTAACCTAACCTAACCTAACCTAACCTAACCTAACCTAACCTAACCTAACCTAACCTAACCTAACCTAACCTAACCTAACCTAACCTAACCTAACCTAACCTAACCTAACCTAACCTAACCTAACCTAACCTAACCTAACCTAACCTAACCTAACCTAACCTAACCTAACCTAACCTAACCTAACCTAACCTAACCTAACCTAACCTAACCTAACCTAACCTAACCTAACCTAACCTAACCTAACCTAACCTAACCTAACCTAACCTAACCTAACCTAACCTAACCTAACCTAACCTAACCTAACCTAACCTAACCTAACCTAACCTAACCTAACCTAACCTAACCTAACCTAACCTAACCTAACCTAACCTAACCTAACCTAACCTAACCTAACCTAACCTAACCTAACCTAACCTAACCTAACCTAACCTAACCTAACCTAACCTAACCTAACCTAACCTAACCTAACCTAACCTAACCTAACCTAACCTAACCTAACCTAACCTAACCTAACCTAACCTAACCTAACCTAACCTAACCTAACCTAACCTAACCTAACCTAACCTAACCTAACCTAACCTAACCTAACCTAACCTAACCTAACCTAACCTAACCTAACCTAACCTAACCTAACCTAACCTAACCTAACCTAACCTAACCTAACCTAACCGATAAATTAAAATTTGCAACAAACTTACCTCAGCCGTTTCTTGATCGATCTTCGTGTTCTATATCTCGTTTTCTTCGTCTCGCCTGCGCCTATCCAACCCTGAAAGCAGAATAAGAAAAACTCCATTAGTTTATTTTTCACAAATTTTCACATTTTCAAAACTTTCCACCCGCGTAGTTTCGTGGTCCGTCCACCTTTTTCTTTCATTTCTTCTTAAATAGCTGCGTCTCGTCGAGACCTTCCGTTTGACACCTTCCTCGATAACATCCGACCGCTGGTTATCGAGATATTTCCACTTTTTCAGTTTTTCCATAATAAATTTATATTAAAGTAAAAAAGTTAAATATTTTCGAAATTATCAGTTTTAGACTATAGTGTCAATAGTAATTAGTGTTATTAAAGTTAAAGTACACCCGTTTAAATAGTTTTTCCATAAGAAATCAAAAATTTTGAATTTTCAACGAACCGAGTCTAGGTGGTGGAGCACGATTCCCCATACAAAACTTATAAATTAAAATTTGCAACAAACTTACCTCAGCCGTTTCTTGATCGATCTTCGTGTTCTATATCTCGTTTTCTTCGTCTCGCCTGCGCCTATCCAACCCTGAAAGCAGAATAAGAAAAACTCCATTAGTTTATTTTTCACAAATTTTCACATTTTCAAAACTTTCCACCCGCGTAGTTTCGTGGTCCGTCCACCTTTTTCTTTCATTTCTTCTTAAATAGCTGCGTCTCGTCGAGACCTTCCGTTTGACACCTTCCTCGATAACATCCGACCGCTGGTTATCGAGATATTTCCACTTTTTCAGTTTTTCCATAATAAATTTATATTAAAGTAAAAAAGTTAAATATTTTCGAAATTATCAGTTTTAGACTATAGTGTCAATAGTAATTAGTGTTATTAAAGTTAAAGTACACCCGTTTAAATAGTTTTTCCATAAGAAATCAAAAATTTTGAATTTTCAACGAACCGAGTCTAGGTGGTGGAGCACGATTCCCCATACAAAACTTATAAATTAAAATTTGCAACAAACTTACCTCAGCCGTTTCTTGATCGATCTTCGTGTTCTATATCTCGTTTTCTTCGTCTCGCCTGCGCCTATCCAACCCTGAAAGCAGAATAAGAAAAACTCCATTAGTTTATTTTTCACAAATTTTCACATTTTCAAAACTTTCCACCCGCGTAGTTTCGTGGTCCGTCCACCTTTTTCTTTCATTTCTTCTTAAATAGCTGCGTCTCGTCGAGACCTTCCGTTTGACACCTTCCTCGATAACATCCGACCGCTGGTTATCGAGATATTTCCACTTTTTCAGTTTTTCCATAATAAATTTATATTAAAGTAAAAAAGTTAAATATTTTCGAAATTATCAGTTTTAGACTATAGTGTCAATAGTAATTAGTGTTATTAAAGTTAAAGTACACCCGTTTAAATAGTTTTTCCATAAGAAATCAAAAATTTTGAATTTTCAACGAACCGAGTCTAGGTGGTGGAGCACGATTCCCCATACAAAACTTATAAATTAAAATTTGCAACAAACTTACCTCAGCCGTTTCTTGATCGATCTTCGTGTTCTATATCTCGTTTTCTTCGTCTCGCCTGCGCCTATCCAACCCTGAAAGCAGAATAAGAAAAACTCCATTAGTTTATTTTTCACAAATTTTCACATTTTCACATTTTCAAAACTTTCCACCCGCGTAGTTTCGTGGTCCGTCCACCTTTTTCTTTCATTTCTTCTTAAATAGCTGCGTCTCGTCGAGACCTTCCGTTTGACACCTTCCTCGATAACATCCGACCGCTGGTTATCGAGATATTTCCACTTTTTCAGTTTCGATTGCCCGCCCACCCGCCCTTTATTTGCACTGATAGTTGCGACAGTAAAAATTTGAAATTTACAATAGGAATACAATTTTTTTACGAATTTTTCTTTCAACTTTTTTTCATCTTCCTACCCCTTTTTGACTACTTTCCACATACTTTCGACCGACACCTCGACCTGTAACCCCTAAATTTTCTCTTTTCTCTTATTTTTTGAAATTTTTTAAATCTATTGGTCACTAACATGTCTGATCCAGCTGAAACAGCCCTAAAGGAATCACAGGAGAGTACATCTGGTACATCCACACAGAAAGTGGCAGAAAATCCGCCGCTCAAAAAGAAGACGAGAGTTGAGGAAGCGCGAGCAGCCCTAAACAAGGCTAAGCTCCACCTGTCAAACTCCCGTAACATAAAGACAGAAATAAAAGTGGAAGTTACCAGCGCCATAGATAAACTTTACCAACTCGTTAAAGACGCAGAACTGGAGTTGACAAAGGAGCGTGGGGGAAGTGGAACGAAACCGAGGGAAACCAGACCGGAACCACAGGTTGCTCAAGTGGCCGTAGAATACAGCAGGAATGACAGCCACATCATGGAAGCGATTGAGGCCAATACGAGGCTTCTTGCTGAAAATGGCAAAAAGTTGGACCAGTTGAAGGAGGCTTTAGAAGGACAAAAGGAAATCCTTGAGAAGACAACTTACGCGAGTGTAGTTGCGGCGGGCCGCGATCCAGTGCCCAAAATGCAGAAAGCACTGCACTCGGTGGTTGTGTCCTCAACGAATGAGGAAGAGACTGGTGAGGAAATACTGGAGAGGGTACGAAAGACAGTAGACGCCAAAGAAGGATGGATACAAGTCGAGAGAGTAAGAAAAGGAAAAGACCGTAAAATAATTATGGGATGCAGAACCCAAGAAGACAGGCAGAAGGTCAGGGAAAGACTAGAGGCGGCTGGTGAACATCTTGTAGTGGAAGAAGTAAAAAACAAAGACCCGCTCCTGGTCTTGAAAGACGTGCTCACCGTACACAGTGATGAAGAAGTCATCAAGGCTTTCAGAAACCAAAATAAGGATATCTTCCATGGTCTGGACGAGGAAGAAAGCCGAGCCACAATAAAATATCGGAAGAAGGCGCGAAACCCCTGCTGCGGTCATATTGTCATAAGCGTATCGCCCACCGTCTGGAGACGCTCGATTGACCAGGTTAAGGTTAAAATAGACCTACAGGCGGTCTATGTGATGGATCACTCGCCATTAGTACAGTGTACCCGATGCTTGGGATATGGGCATAGTCGGCGGCTTTGCAAGGAGCCTGCCGACCTGTGTAGCCACTGCGGTGATCCTCACATGGCGGCCGAATGCCCCAAGCGGTTGATCGGAGAAGCACCCGCCTGCACCAACTGCGTCCGTGCTAAGCTGGAACATGGACAACATAACGCATTCAGCAACGATTGTCCCATTAGGAAAAAGAGAGATGCACTTGCCCGGATGTCCATTGCGTATTGCTAAAGGCACCTCAACAGAATTAACTCAGTATAAAATCCTCCAAGCCAACCTGCAGAGGAGTAAACTGGCTACCAACGAACTATTGCTGGAAGCCGGGAAACGCAAAGCAGCAGTCGCTCTGCTCCAAGAGCCGTACGTGGGTGCCGTAAAGAGTATGAGGAGTCACCGTGGCGTTAGAATCTTCCAGAGTTCTGATGTAGGGGAGGGTGCTGTCAAGGCAGCAATAGCTGTATTCGACAGCGACTTAGACGTTTTACAGTACCCGGAACTCACCACAAACAATATCGTCGTGGTGGGGATCCGAACTAGAGCCTGGGAGATCACACTCGTCTCTTACTATTTTGAGCCAAATTTGCCCTTGGAGCCGTATCTGGCACACTTTAAAACTATCCAGCGAAGTAAGGGGCCAGGCAGGTTGGTATTTGGGGGTGACTCAAATGCAAAGTCCACTTGGTGGGGTAGTAGCCAGGAGGACTTAAGAGGAGAGGAGATGTGCGGTGCCTTAGACGAGATGGGCTTACATGTTCTCAACGTAGGAAACATCCCAACGTTTGACGTCATAAGAGGGGGCAAAAGATACTGCAGCCACGTGGACGTCACGGCCTGCACAATGGACATCTTAAACATCGTAGAAAACTGGCGAGTGATCGAGAGTCTTACGAGTTCGGATCACCAGGGAATTACATTTAGCCTAAACTTAGAAAAATCTAAAGGTATAAATATAGAGAGGACAACGAGAATCTACAATACTAAAAAAGCATGCTGGGACCAGTTCCATAATAAACTAAATCAAAATATAAAAGAAAATAATTTAACTTTAGAAGAACTACATAAAATAGATGACGTAGAATATTTAGAAAAAACAATAGAAACATATACAAAAGCTATTACCGAAACATGTAGACAGACTATACCTATTAAAAGTAAAAAAGAGACACTTACCTTTCCTTGGTGGTCCAAAAAACTCGAAGACCTGAAGAAGAAAGTGGACACGAAGAGACGACGCATCAGAAACGCAGCACCGGTTCGAAGACAGCACGTAGTCAGCATGTACCTGGAAGAAAAAGAAAATTATGAGATTGAAGTGCAACTGGCAATAACAAATAGTTGGAAGGAGTTTTGTGGGAAGCAGGATAGGGAGGGAATGTGGGAAGG
Organism: Spicauda simplicius; assembly: GCA_949699795.1. NCBI lineage: Eukaryota > Metazoa > Arthropoda > Insecta > Lepidoptera > Hesperiidae > Spicauda > Spicauda simplicius. Next base: position 13,626 of record CATIWX010000049.1, read on the forward strand.
AATTTATCGAGTTATTGCCAGATCTGCAAAAAGGGAAGAGGACATACCACTGCAAGAAGGAGGCAGAATATTGGATGCGAGGCAATCGGTGAGGCTTCTAGCTGAAACCTTTTATCCAGAAGATAATAGCGAGAATGACGATGCAGACCATCAACAAACTCGGAAGCTAGCAGAATCCGTAAATTCGTGGAGTCAGGGTGAGCGGTATGACCTGCCGTTTACCCTGAACGAGCTCGAAGTGTCTGTAAAGTCATTCAACCCCAAAAAAGCCCCGGGAGCCGATGGCTTCACCGCTGACATATGTATGAGAGCCATAAACAGTGACCCCACTTACTTTCTAACCCTGATAAATAAATGTATGACGCTCGGATACTTCCCTAAGATCTGGAAGGAAGCCACGGTGGTTGTATTGAGAAAACCAGGGAAAAGCTCGTACACTGAGCCCAAATCGTACAGGCCGATTGGTCTCTTGCCAGTACTGGGTAAGGTTTACGAAAAAATGCTGGTGGCTCGCCTCAAATACCATCTGTTACCGAGGATTAGTACTCGCCAATACGGATTCATGCCCCAAAAAAGCACTGAAGACTCGCTTTACACACTAATGCAGCACATCAATGATAATTTAAGCAGGAAAAAGATCGTAACATTAGTGTCACTAGATATCGAGGGAGCATTTGATAGTGCTTGGTGGCCAGCTATACGAGTCCGGTTGGCTGAGGAAAACTGCCCGATCAATTTGAGGCGAGTCATCGACAGTTACTTAAGCGACCGGAAAGTGACAGTGAGGTACGCGGGCCAGCAGCACGAACGGAGGACTAACAAAGGCTGTGTTCAGGGATCCATAGGTGGTCCTCTCCTCTGGAACGTTCTGCTCGATCCGCTCCTCAAGCTGCTTGAAAACAAGGGCTACTACAGTCAGGCGTTCGCTGATGATGTCGTGATGGTGTTCTGTGGTGAGACGGCACGAGATGTCGAGGGACAAGCCAATGCCGCGCTTGGCCATGTTCGGGCGTGGGGTGTCCGAAATAAGCTCAGATTCGCTCCGCAAAAAACTTGCGCGATGGTACTGACGCGAAAGCTTAAATATGACACACCACGCTTGAGCATGGGCGGGATCGACATTGCAATGTCCAAGGAGATAAAACTGCTGGGTCTCACCATAGACGATAAACTCACGTTTAATTCCCACATCGCGAAAGTCTGTAACAAAGCCATCGGGGTGTATAAGCAGTTAATAAGAACCGCCCGGGTGAGCTGGGGTCTAAACCCTGAAGTGCTCCGAACAATTTACACGGCGGCAGTTGAGCCCATTATACTTTATGCCGCAAGTGTATGGGCGCCGGCCGCGACAAAAATCGGAGTGCGCAAGCAGCTTAATGCGGTTCAGCGGGGTTTTGCACAGAAAATATGCAAAGCGTATCGAACGGTGTCATTGAATTCGGCACTGGTGCTGACTGGAATCCTCCCACTGGATCTTCGTATAAAAGAGGCGGCACTTTTGTACGAGGCTAAGAAGGGGGTACCCCAGCCCGCACTAGGTGACCGAGAGGTGGAGGTAATGATACCGTTCACTGAAGCTCTACATCCGGCCGAAAAGCAGCAACTGAAGCTCAAATGCCTGATTGATCAGGAACAGTACGACGGCAATAGCGATTTCGAGATGCGCATTTTTACCGACGGCAGTAAAATAGAGAGCAAAGTCGGGGCAGCGCTGTCCATTTGGGAGGGTGCCGTCGAGACACGAGCCCGCAAATTCGCTCTGCCGTCGTACTGTACCGTTTATCAGGCAGAACTCCTGGCAATTTGTAGGGCGGTCGAAGAAGCGCTGAAAATGAAAAAATGTACATTCGGTATATACAGCGACTCCAGAGCGGCCCTTGAGACTGTAGCGAACCCGAACTCGACCCATCCACTGGCGGCGGAAACGAGAGCCACCATAAGACGGTGTGAGCTCCAGAACAAGCAAGTCTCCTTGTTCTGGATAAAAGCACACGCCGGTCTGGATGGGAACGAGAAAGCCGACCAACTGGCTAAGGAGGCCGCCCTGGGGTCAAAAAAGCGCCCTGACTATGACCGATGCCCTATCTCATTCGTCAAACGTACGATCCGACTGCGTACTATTGACGAATGGGATAGCAGATACAAGTCCAGCGAAACCGCAAAGGTGACAAAAATGTTTCTTCCGGATGTCCTCTCGGCCCACAGAGTAATTAAGAAGTTTGAACCAACAAGTATCACCACACAAGTTATGACGGGGCATGGTGGGTTCTCCTCATACTTGAAAAGGTTTAAGTGTAAGGAGAACTCATCTTGTGTTTGCGACATGGGAGCCGACGAGGACATACCTCACCTACTATTTGATTGCCCAATATTCGGCCGGAGGAGATACAATCTAGAGCAGGAGTTAGAAACTGTTTTAAGTCCCGCAAGCCTGCCAGAAATAATGGCAGGCAAAAATAGAGAAAAAATAATAAAATATTGCACTGATATTGCAAGAATAGTAATAGATAGGAACAAGACAGAAACTTTGCAATAAAATATGCATGTATAAAAGAAAATATGAGTACCAAAATATTTTTATATATATATATTTATGTATGTATTATACCACGTTATATTATATTGTAAAGGCAAAGAAAATGAAAAAATGAGTATAAAAAACAAAATGAAAAGCAAACAAAGGCCTTATCTATGATAGGGGATTTCAGAAACAAAAAAAAAAAAAAAAAAAAAAAAAAAAAAAAAAAAAAAAAAAAAAAAAAAAAAAAAAAAAAAAAAAACCTAACCTAACCTAACCTAACCTAACCTAACCTAACCTAACCTAACCTAACCTAACCTAACCTAACCTAACCTAACCTAACCTAACCTAACCTAACCTAACCTAACCTAACCTAACCTAACCTAACCTAACCTAACCTAACCTAACCTAACCTAACCTAACCTAACCTAACCTAACCTAACCTAACCTAACCTAACCTAACCTAACCTAACCTAACCTAACCTAACCTAACCTAACCTAACCTAACCTAACCTAACCTAACCTAACCTAACCTAACCTAACCTAACCTAACCTAACCTAACCTAACCTAACCTAACCTAACCTAACCTAACCTAACCTAACCTAACCTAACCTAACCTAACCTAACCTAACCTAACCTAACCTAACCTAACCTAACCTAACCTAACCTAACCTAACCTAACCTAACCTAACCTAACCTAACCTAACCTAACCTAACCTAACCTAACCTAACCTAACCTAACCTAACCTAACCTAACCTAACCTAACCTAACCTAACCTAACCTAACCTAACCTAACCTAACCTAACCTAACCTAACCTAACCTAACCTAACCTAACCTAACCTAACCTAACCTAACCTAACCTAACCTAACCTAACCTAACCTAACCTAACCTAACCCCCCAGTCGCATTCCGCACCCCGAGGCGAACGGATCGATTTCACACGTGCTCCACCGTTTTAATTCAATAAAACCGGCAATTCTTAACGGATTTTCATGAAAAAAGCAACAAAGTGTGTGTTTCAGTGCAGTGCACCTTTAGCCCATAAAAGTGAAACAGGATTTCAGTGAAAAATTAGGAAAAATCATAACGAACACGTGCTTTGTAAGGTTAAATACAAATTTTAACCAGTTTTTTGCAAACGCCGTGGAAACAAGATCGCTACCCCCGGGGGATTTTTACACCCCCCGGTGCAGGACACTTGCCCGCATAATTTGACACCGAAAAGAAAATTTTTTGACCACGCTTTTCCGAAATATCGGACTTTTTATGAAAACCACGTGGAGGTGAAAATCGAAACGCAAAGTGCTACACCAACCAAACTCGGCCGACATCAAGACGCCCAATCAAGACCACAAACTGCGCAAACAGAAAAATTTTAAAGTTAAGGGATTTTTATATATTTATATTTAAAGTTAATAACTTTGACGCTTGATAACTTTAGTTGTATTGAACATTTTTGAACGGAAAAAGTGTCGCTGCTTGCGCGCTAATTAGTTTTATTAATCTTCTAAATTTCAGAATTTTTCGATCAATACTTAAAATTTTACCTTGAAAAACCTGAAAAACTTAGTTTTTCAGGTATTTATCAGCTAAATTTGTAAAACGTACACCGAAAGATTATTAGCGTCAAAGACCTTAAAATTACAAAATTTTTAGTATTTTTTTCAAAATTTTTAGAATCAAAATACCGAAGTTACAGCATTTTTTGTGTTTTTTTGCAAATTAAAGGAGAAATAGTCAAAAATTCAAAATTTTAACACAGTAGATCTTTTTAGACACACCATTTGAAGTTATTTAAGCCCAAACTTGGTCCAAAAATAAGCAAATTTGACAAAAGTGTAACTTTCCGCCATTTTTATTTTTCAGTAAAAAATTTTAAAACTGTAATAACTTGGTGATAAAAATAGCTAGAAGACTGCGGTTTTCACCATTGAATGCGACTTATTTTGTAGAATAGGTATAGTGTATTTTCAGGGGGTTTTCAGGGCTGAAAATTTTTTGGAGCTGAAACCAAACCCAGACGAAAGTTAAAGTGCGGCCAACCATAACATCCAAAACCCGGGGTCGCTCCGACTTTCCAAAGCGGAGATATAGCCCGCCAAAGTCGGAGTTTGACAGTCGGCCGCCATTTTGGAATTCTTCGATTCGCTGTAACTCCCGAACCGAGGCCCGCAGGAAACTGCGGATTTCGGATTCAGGGCCGGGAGGAAACCAGCTACCATCTCACTGGTTTTCAGGCGAATCGGAGCACTCAAAATTTCGGGTGTCTGAAAGTGGTAAAAGTAGCTAGAGGAGGTCATTCCACTCTGTAAGAGTCCAAACTCGGGCTTTCTACGGCGCGTGGTTCGGGAGATACAGCCGGTCAAACATTAAGTCTGACAGCTACGGCGGCCATATTGAAAAATTATAGACAACGATAACTCCCGAACGGATTGACGTAGAGAGCCGGGGTTTCCGGCTCAGTGACTCCCCTGGGCTCTAGAATAGGGCCGGCAAAAAATTTTCCAGTTTTCAGGAATTTTCAGGAGCCTGAAATTTTCCGTCCTGAAAAGGATCCCACCTGAAGGGGCTCAACGAGAGCTGTAAGGCATCCCAAACCCGGGGAAAATAGGCCCACGCGTTCCGGAGATATACAACTTTCAAAATCTTTGGCCGCCATCTTGCCTGAAAAACAAGATCCTTTGAACGGCAATATCTCTGGAACTAGGAAAGCTAGGGTACCCGAGTTTGGGTTCGTTGGGAAGGGCTCGGAGAGCGCCATAAGTTAGTTTATAAAACAAGGCTCTACATAGAGTCCCTATTGAGAGTAACTCTATATTTTAAATTTTTCTGACTGACCAATCAAAAATCAAATAACAAGCATATGTAAACGGACCATCAGCACTACAGAGACTTTTATTTTGCCCACTTCTGTATATCTGTTGACACTAAAAAATCTTATTATATCTTAATACAATTTTAGAATTAAGACCGTGCACAGAGTGCACGAAAATATCTAATTTAAGTTAACAAAGCTACAGAAACATACAAACACATAAACACACTAACACACACCCACAATACACATACATGCACTCACACACCCAGACATACACACACACAAAACAAGTCACACTGAGGACCGGTGGACGACTGGATCGCCCAGGTTTCTATTTTATATTTTTACAAGGTATATAATATTATATACTTATTTACATAACTTAGGATATAAGTTGACAGGACAGTACAAATAGTGTACGATACACACTCACTCTTACACGCCAGTCGTACATACACACATACACTCACAAATCCGTACATAACCCTATAAACACACACGTACGCACACTCACATACACACATACACAATAAGTTGATACTTACGGAGACAGCAGGTTCGCGTACCGAAAACAGCAGGACCTGAAACAAAGAGACAACAAATTAGTCATAATGTTCGGAATCCGAACCCCGGCCAAACCCAAAGGAAACGAACCCCAAGCCCAAAAAAGATCACCACAACCCGCCGCCACAAACGTTAGACGTAGTGTCGGGGAATGGGAAATGGGGTCAGTTAATCTTATAAGCCCGTCCGAAAACGAGAGCACCAATCCTAGAACCCCATCACCCAGGCCCATAACATCTGCGGCCGCACCACCTGGCACAAAAAAGGTGACCCGAAAAGACTCCACAAAACCAGGGAAAGCCGAGTTCTTGCCAAAAATGAGCCTCCACTCTGAGTCGTCACCTGAAGAAAGAGCTGAAGCTGCAAGGTCCTGGGCCGGTAAGGGCCATACGGCGCTGACCGAGTCGAGGAACCTAAAAGGCGACCTCAAAGAAACATTAAAAATGGCCCTAAATCACCTACATCGGCTATACAGGGAGGCTGAGGCTGAAAACAAGGACAGCAGAGGGGAGTCGAATAAAGGGGAAGGGGAGAGTGCAAAAAGGGCAACGGGTAAGCACGCGCCTGAAGCTAAAAGTGAGGCTGGTTCAGAGAGCATCCTCACACTGAGCCGGGAACTTCAGGCGCACTCTAGGCTACTCGAGGAAAGTAGGGTAGAGATGGAGAGACTCAAAGTCATATTAGAAAAAACACACGAAAAGCCAACTTACGCGGAGACACTTAAAACCAGTCCAGTCAGCAAACCCACCCTCCATTCGGTCATAATTACATCAAAAAATGAACAGGAAACAGGAGAAGAAGTTTTAGAAAAGGTAAGAAAAGCAGTAAATGCGAAGGAGGGATGGGTAAAAGTGGACCGCGTGAGGAAGGCGAAAGATAGAAAGATCGTTATGGGGTGCGCCAGCGTAGAAGAAAGAGATAAACTGAGGAAAAGGCTGGAAGAGAAAGGGGACTCCCTCGTTGTTGAGGAGGTAAAGAATAGGGACCCGCTAGTGCTACTGAGGGATGTCCTAACCATCCACACGGACACTGAAATCATCAGTGCCCTCAGGAAGCAGAACCGGGCTATCTTTAGCGGCCTCAACGACGAGGAGGATAGGCTAGAAGTCCAATATAGACGGAAAGCCCGAAACCCTCACAATGCACATATAGTGCTCAGGGTATCCCCGAAAATATGGAGTAGAGCAGTGAACGCAGGAAGGTTAAGGGTAGACCTGCAGAACGTGCTGGTGGAAGACCAGACACCGTTAGTGCAGTGCACTAGGTGTCTGGGCTTCGGACACGGGAAGCGGTTCTGCAGGGAGACCACTGACCTCTGCGGTCACTGCGGCGGCCCCCATATGAGGAGTGAATGCGCAGAGTGGCTCGCAAGATCACCTCCAACTTGTAGGAACTGCGCCTTGGCGAAGCTTCACCAGGTGGACCACGACGCATTTAGCCGGCAGTGCCCGGTGCGAAAGCGCTGGGACACGCTAGCTAGAGCGGCAGTGGCGTATTGCTGAGGTGGTCCAACTTGCCGACGCGTCGTACACTGTCCTCCAGGCAAATCTCCAAAGGAAAAAATTGGCCACGGATGAGCTGATGCTGGAGGCCAGTGTGCGAGGCGCAGCTATAGCGCTTCTCCAGGAACCCTACGTTGGAGGAGGGACACGGATGAAGGATTACCGGGGTGCAAGAATATACCAAAACACCGGAGAGGGCACGTCAAAGGTGGCAATAGCCGTCTTTGACGACAAAATGGACATAAAATTCGACTCCCGCAACACAACGACCAACTTTGTAGTAATCGAAGCCCGAACGAAAGCGTGGTATGCAACCCTGGTGTCCTTCTATTTCGAGCCGGATATACCGATCGAACCGTACCTCCACCAGCTGAGGAGGATAGGAGAAGCGCTGAAACGCAGGCGGATCTTAATCGGCGGCGATAGCAACGCCCGGAATGCCTGGTGGGGCAGCGACAAGGACGACAGTAGGGGAATAGAACTCCTCGCCACGCTCGATGAATTGCAGCTCCACGTCTTAAATACTGGAAACATGCCTACATTTGACACGGTGAGAGGCGGCAAACGATACTGCAGCAACATCGATATCACGGCGTGCTCGGCGGACCTGCTGGACCGAGTGGTCGACTGGACAGTCGATGAGAGCCTGACAACCTCGGATCATAACGGCATAACATTCAACATGAAACTCACACGTTCAAAAGGTACAAACATTACACGCACAACACGACTCTACAACACGAAAAAAGCCAACTGGCAAGGTTTTCGTGAGAAACTAAGCCAGTTGGCAAACGAACACAATTTAACAGTAGACACAATTAAAAACATAACACACAAAACACAACTAGAGCATACAGTAACACTCTACACACACATAATAACACAATCATGCACACAAACAATACCAAAAAGAAACACTTCAAACACACTTACCTTGCCGTGGTGGTCCGAGGAGCTCCAGAGGCTTAAGAAAGAAGTCTCCACTCGTAAAAACAGGATTCGCCGTGCAGCACCAATCCGTCGTGCAGCGGTTGTCGCCGACTACCTGTCAAAGAGGAAGGAGTATGAAGATGCAACAAAGCGAGCGCAAATCTCGAGCTGGAAGGAGTTCTGTGAGAAGCAGGATAGGGAAACACTCTGGGAGGGAATCTACAGAGTAATAGGAAGGACCAGGAAAAGGGAGGAAGACCTGCCGCTTGTCGTGGGGGGGAGGGTCCTAGATGGGAAGGAGTCAGCGCGCGTACTGGCGGAAACGTTCTTCTCCGAAGATAGACCAGAAGATGACGATGCACAACATCAAGTCGTCAGAATCATGGCTGACAAGGCCAACCGCGAATCCAACCTTGACGAACAAGATGATCCCCCTTTCACGATGAGAGAGCTGAAAGCAGCAGTAGGTTCCTTTAACCCCAAAAAAGCCCCTGGATCCGACGGATTCACAGCCGACATTTGTTATGGCGCCATGGAGAGCGACCCAGCGCTCTTTTTGGGCGTCATCAACAAGTGCCTTGAACTGAAGCACTTCCCCAAACCTTGGAAGGAGGCGACGGTGATCATAATTAGAAAACCCGGTAAGGAGTCTTATGATACACCAAAGTCCCTCCGACCAATAGGGCTTTTGCCCATCATGGGGAAGATATACGAGAAGCTGTTGATGGCGCGAATCAAGTACCATATAATACCCAGGTTGAGCACTCGACAGTACGGCTTCATGCCACAAAGTAGCACCGAAGACTCCCTCTATGACCTGTTAACATACATTAAGAGCAAATTGGTGGAGAAAAAGATTATCGCACTAATTTCGCTGGACATAGAGGGAGCCTTCGACAGCGCTTGGTGGCCAAAAATTAGAACGAGACTCGCAGAAGAGAAATGCCCACGGAACCTGCGTTGCGCCATCGACAGCTACTTGGAAGATCGCTTCGTCAACCTAAGATATGCTGGACATCAACATCGCAGGGGTACAAGCAAGGGCTGCGTGCAGGGCTCAATTGGCGGGCCGGTGCTGTGGAATATAGTCCTCGACCCGCTCCTCAGAGGCCTGGAACAGAGGGCAGACTACAGTCAAGCTTTTGCGGACGACGTCGCCCTACTGTTCCATGGCGACACGGCCCAGGAGATAGAAGGGAAAGCCAACTCTACCCTAGAATATGTTCAAGCGTGGGGTGTCGCAAACAAACTCAAGTTTGCACCACATAAAACTAATGCAATAACAATAACAAAGAAGATCAAATACGACACCCCACGCTTGAGCATGGGAGGGGTAGAGATACAAATGAGCAGGGAGTTAAAGCTCCTCGGAGTCACCCTGGACGATAAACTCACCTTCAACTCACATGTCACCAAAGTGAGCAAAAAGGCAATAGCGATCCACAAACAACTAACGCGAGCTGCGAAGGTGAGTTGGGGACTCCATCCCGAGGTGTTGAGGACTATATACACAGCAACCGTAGAGCCAGTTGTCATGTACGCAGCCAGTGTTTGGGCCCCAGCATCCAGGAAGCTGGGAATCCGTAAGAAACTAGGTGGCATCCAACGGTCCTTCCTACAGAAGATCTGTAAGGCGTACAAAACGGTGTCGCTGAACTCAGCGCTGGCTCTGGCTGGGATACTCCCACTCGATCTCCGCGTACAGGAGGCAGCCTCCCTGTATGAGGCGAAGAGGGGCGTGCCCCAGCCGGAGCTTGCCGGAAGAGAGATCGAGCGTAGGGCTCCAACAGTCGAGGCCCCTCACCCAGCGGAACAAATGGACATCGAGTTCATAAGCCTGGTAGACCAAGAACAACTAGACGCAAACAGCGATTACGAGCTGAGAATCTTTACGGACGGCAGCAAGATTGAGGGCCGGGTCGGCGCCGCGCTGTCCTTGTGGAAAGGCGACGGCGAAGTCAGGGCCATCAAGCTTGCTCTGCCGTCCTATTGCACAGTCTACCAGGCCGAACTCCTGGCCATTTGGAAAGCAAGTGAGGTGGCACTAAATCGAAAAGAGACCAGCTGCGCTATATATAGTGATTCGATGGCCGCCCTCCAATCCTTGACAGCGGAAAACTGCACCCACTCCCTGGCAGTTAGAACAAACCGGAACATTAGAGACCTAATCCTTCAGAACAGAACAATTGCTCTGTTCTGGATTAAGGCACACGCCGGAATGCCGGGGAATGAGAGAGCAGATCAGCTGGCTAGAGAGGCGGCGCTAAATGCTAAGGTCGCACCAACATACGACCTGTGCCCCGTCTCATTCGTCAAGCGATGCTTGAGGAGAAGGTCAATTGACGAATGGGATGAAAGGTACAGAGTCGAGACAACAGCCAGTGTCACTAAAATCTTTCTTCCGGACGCCGTTACAGCCTTCAGGGTAGTCAAAAAGCTGGGAATAACCGGATTGCGGACGCAAATACTGACAGGCCATGGGGGGTTCTCCGAGTACCTGACCAGGTTCAGATGCAAGGAGAACTCATCATGTACCTGTGAACCAGGCGTGGTCGAGTCCATACCGCACATCCTGTTTGACTGCCCTGTCTTCGAATACAAGCGACTTGAACTGGAAAACAAGATTGGCACAAAACTAACAAAACACAGTACACCACAAATCATGTGTAGCAATGACCTACCAACCTTTTTAAAATTCTGTGAGCAAATAGCAGAAGTGGTGATCAAAAGAAATAGTATTTCAACATATGTTGACGAAATATAATGTGTATATTTACGTGCAACATATATAAAAACAAAATGTAAGAAAAAGTAGAAAGTAAGCGTAGAAAATTAAGATAATATGTAAGAAAAACTGTAATAGAATAAGTTAGTTAAGAAATTATGTAAACCAAATCAAAATTGTAAAATAAATAAAACAAAAAAGCCTATGAAATCCCCCTCCCAGAAAATAAAAATTTCCTCCCCAGAAATAGTAAATAGATAAATATAGTAAAATAGAAATAGATTAAATAGTATTAGGAACCGGCAATCCCAGCCGGCAAGTGTAAAAGAGACGAATGTGAGAAAGAAATAGTATGCAGAATGAAAGTGCGAGAGGTATACAAGCGAGAACTGGTATGAAAGGATTTTAGATAGACACAGTCTGCGGCAACTGTGAGCCGCAGGAGTAGCCTAGAAAAAAAAAAAAAAAAAAAAAAAAAAAAAAAAAAAAAAAAAAAAAAAAAAAAAAAAAAAAAACCTAACCTAACCTAACCTAACCTAACCTAACCTAACCTAACCTAACCTAACCTAACCTAACCTAACCTAACCTAACCTAACCTAACCTAACCTAACCTAACCTAACCTAACCTAACCTAACCTAACCTAACCTAACCGATCTTGTCTAAATATTCAACCCAACATTCCCAAGTCGCCCTTTGGTCGATCTTGGCGATTGATACCTTGTTTAAATCAGCTCTCCAGCGCCTACCCAATTACCTGAAATTCAAGAAAAAATATTAATTAGTTTATTTTATATATATTTTTATAACTTCAATTTTCGTAAAACTCACCACCTTCACTGTTTCGCCGTCTGGGCACCTACCGTCCCAATTCTAGTATCCATAGTTGCAGCTCGTCGAGCCCGTTAATTTGACACCTTCCCCGTTCAAATCCGATCACTGGATTCAGAGATATTCCCTGTTTTAGGATTCGAAAGCCCGCCCACCCGCCCTTTATTGAGTAACCGAGTTTACGACAGTAAAAATCTCAATTTTACAATAGGAATACGAAATTTTTCCAAATTTTTTTTTTATTGTCGTTTTAAATACTTTTCATCTATTTATACTCATTCCCACACCCCTTTTTGATTATTTTCTACTTCTCGACCTGTAATTTACCATAATGCCGCCGAAAAAGGTCGAGCCACCTATTGACTTGCCTTTTAAAGCATCAGACGTCACCTCGGTACAAAAATACCACGAGGTAGTGCGAGGTCTGACGGACATAATTAACACCGCGGTTTTTGAAGGGAAGAGTGTGACGGGTCCCAACAAACGGCTGATATACGCGGCCTCGACGGAAATCCAAAGGTCCGCCGAGGTTCTCGATAGGGTCATAGTAGACAACTACGAGCATACGGAACGCTGGCGCGCAAACCAGGACGCGGCCGCGGGGGAGGCACGCAGCATTTACTCAGACCCCCCGGAGCTCTACGGTTTTGAGCTAAAGCAGGTGTTTGTGGAATGTGTGCGCGAAGAACTGAACAAATTTGCGAAGCAAATTTCGTGCACACAGCCGGGAGACCAACCCCGTGCAACTCCACGCCCCACTTACGCCCAAGCTGTCGCATCTACCATCCCGGCAGACGACCGTCTAGCTGCCTACAAAACCCTACCCGAGACCAAACCCGCGATTATCGTGACCCCAAAGGCCCCAACCAAGTCCACGCAAGAAACGCTGGAGGCCTGGCGGAAAAGCGTGTCATTTAGGACGTCCAATTTCGCACCCGAGCGAGTCGAATTCGTCTCTAAGAACAAACTTAGAGTCGAATTCGAAACGGATAAACAGAGGGCAGACGTCTTAAAACGACTTGAGGGAGCCCAGCTGGTGTCTGCCGAACCGGCACGTCACATCTTGCCAATGGTGGAATTGAAGGGGATCTCGAACATCCTGTCCGGTGAGGAGCTAGTCGATGTCCTCATCAAGCAAAACCCGGACGTCGCAAAACGCATTGCCGACAACAAAAAGGAGTCCCAGCCCACTATCAGGTTCCTCAGAAATAATCGAAACCCAAACCTGTACAATGCGGTGCTGCAGACGACCCCTCGAGTGTGGCGTACTCTGATGAGGATGGGGCGTGTACACCTCGACCATCAGCGGGTACACGTGGCAGAGTTCAGCCCATTTATACAGTGCCGTAAGTGCCTAGCCTTCGGACATACAAAGGCCAAATGCCCATCCGAAAACATCCATTGCGCGCACTGTGCGGAAACACACTCGGTGGATCAATGCCCGAACAGGGCACAGCCCAGCAAATGTTACCACTGTGACAGAAGGAATCAGTCCCTAAAAACAGACAGACCTATCACCCATGACGCCACATCCGTTTCATGCCCAATACTCTGCGCCATGAAACGCAGAATAGAGGCCAGAGTCGATTATGGGTATTGCTAGATCCCCCCCCCCCCCTCAGCAGCTGTGCAAATAAATAAATTTCATTTCATATAAAAATACATTTCATATAACCTAAATAAATAACATCAATTTCGAACTTTAACACTAAATATAAAACAAAAAAGGAAACTTACATCTATCATCTGTTCTATCTTTAATATAAATATACCTATAATATATATCTCTAAATTTACATATATATATCATATATTTTATATAGTATATCGTCAAGAATATATAAAAAGAATATTACCTTCAACAATCTCGCTCATTCGCAGTCACATACAAATCGCGACCCCCTGTAAACAAGTTAAATACAAATTATACAAAATACATTAAATAAAAAAATAGAAACAAACAGAGATAAAACACAATCAAATAAACATTAACTCCATGGAAAACCAAAACGTCTGCGAGCCGCCCGTACCAAATAGCGAGGACTCGTAGATGATCAAATAGATTATCAAAAAAAAAAAAAAAAACCTAACCTAACCTAACCTAACCTAACCTAACCTAACCTAACCTAACCTAACCTAACCTAACCTAACCTAACCTAACCTAACCTAACCTAACCTAACCTAACCTAACCTAACCTAACCTAACCTAACCTAACCTAACCTAACCTAACCTAACCTAACCTAACCTAACCTAACCTAACCTAACCTAACCTAACCTAACCTAACCTAACCTAACCTAACCTAACCTAACCTAACCTAACCTAACCTAACCTAACCTAACCTAACCTAACCTAACCTAACCTAACCTAACCTAACCTAACCTAACCTAACCTAACCCAAGTTCTACATCGTACCTAGGCTAAGTACACGCCAGTATGGATTTATGCCACAACGAAGCACCGAGGACTCCCTCTATGATCTATTAACTTATACCAGAAGAAAACTGAGAGACAAAAAGATTATTATACTAATATCGCTAGACATAGAGGGAGCCTTCGACAACGCTTGGTGGCCAAAGATCAGAACGAGGCTCGCCGAGGAGAAATGTCCACTGAACCTGCGCCGCGCCATCGACAGCTACCTCGAAGACCGCTTCATAAATCTGAGATATGCTGGAAAACAACATCGTAGAGGAACAAGCAAAGGCTGCGTGCAGGGCTCAATTGGCGGGCCGGTGCTGTGGAATGTAGTCCTGGACCCGCTTCTCAAAGGCCTGGAACAGAGGGCAGACCACAGCCAAGCTTTCGCGGACGATGTCGCCCTACTGTTCCACGGCGACACGGCCCAAGAGATAGAGGGAAAAGCCAACTCTACCCTAGAATATGTCCGAGCGTGGGGTGTCGCAAACAAACTAAAGTTTGCTCCGCACAAAACAAGCGCAATAGTTATTACAAAGAAGATCAAGTACGACACCCCACGCTTGAGCATGGGAGGGGTAGAGATAACAACAGGCAGGGAGCTAAAGCTCCTAGGAGTCACCATCGACGACAAACTCACCTTCAACTCACACGTCACCAAAGTGAGCAAAAAGGCAATAGCGATCCATAAACAACTAACGCGAGCTGCGAAGGTGAGTTGGGGACTCCATCCCGAGGTGCTCAGGACTATATACACAGCAACCGTAGAGCCAGTTGTCATGTACGCAGCCAGTGTTTGGGCCCCTGCATCCAGGAAGCTGGGAATCCGTAAGAAACTAGGTGGCATCCAGCGGTCCTTCCTACAGAAGATCTGCAAGGCGTACAAAACGGTGTCGCTGAACTCAGCGCTGGCTCTGGCTGGGATACTCCCACTCGACCTCCGGATACAGGAGGCAGCCTCCCTGTATGAGGCGAAGAGGGGTGTGCCCCAGCCGGAGCTAGCCGGAAGAGAGATCGAGCGTAAGGCTCCAACAGCCGAGGCCCCTCACCCAGCGGAACAAATGGACATCGAGTTCATACGCCTGGTAGACCAGGAACAACTTAACGCAAACAGCGGGTACGATCTAATGATCTTCACGGACGGCAGCAAGATTGACGGCCGGGTCGGCGCCGCGCTGTCCCTATGGAAAGGCGATGGTGAAGTCAGGGCCGTCAAGCTCGCTTTGCCGTCCTATTGCACCGTCTACCAGGCCGAACTCCTGGCCATTTGGAAAGCAAGTGAGGTGGCGCTAAATCGAAAAGAGACCAGCTGCGCTATATATAGCGATTCGATGGCCGCCCTCCAATCCCTGACAGCGGAAAACTGCACCCACTCCCTGGCAGTAAAAACCAACAAGAACATAAGGAGCATAATCCAGCAGAACAGAACGATTGCTCTGTTCTGGATTAAGGCGCATGTGGGAATGCCGGGGAATGAGCGTGCGGATCAGCTGGCTAGAGAGGCGGCGCTAAATGCTAAGGTCGCCCCAACATACGACCTGTGCCCCGTCTCATTCGTTAAGCGATGCCTGCGTAAGCGGTCGATTGACGAATGGGACGAAAGGTACAGAGCCGAGACAACAGCTAGTGTCACTAAAATCTTTCTTCCGGACGCCGTTTCAGCCTTCAGGGTAGTCAAAAACCTGGGAATAACTGGATTGCGGACGCAAATACTGACAGGCCATGGTGGGTTCTCCGAGTACCTGACTAGATTCAGATGCAAGGAGAACTCTTCATGTACTTGCGAACCCGGAGTGGTCGAGTCCGTCCCGCATATCCTGTTTGACTGCCCTGTCTTCGCGTACAAGAGACTCGAATTGGAACACAAAATTGGAACACAACTGACACCACACAGCACATCACAAATTATGTGTAGCGATAACCTACAAA
Organism: Spicauda simplicius; assembly: GCA_949699795.1. Classification (NCBI taxonomy): domain Eukaryota; kingdom Metazoa; phylum Arthropoda; class Insecta; order Lepidoptera; family Hesperiidae; genus Spicauda; species Spicauda simplicius. The sequence continues at coordinate 29,861 of CATIWX010000049.1, forward strand.
CTTTCATCAAGTACTGCGAACAAGTTGCAGAGACAGTAATAAAAAGAAATAGCTCTTAAAAATATGTTGACGAAATATTGTATGTATATTTACGTGCAACATATACCTATCATGAATGTAAATAAAAATAAGAAAGAAACGTAGAGTATAAGATTATATGTAACAAAATAGAAAATAGAATAGGATAGAAATAAGTTAGTTAAGACAAAATGTATTAGAATGATAAGAAACTAGAAAATAAATTGTTAGTAATCCCGTGTAAGCCCCCTCCCAGTAGAATCTTAAGTACAATATAGATAGATCATTAGCAGTAGGGAACCGGAAATCCCAGCCGGAAAGTGCAAAAGAGACGAATGTAAGAAAGAATAGGTATGTGGAATGAAAGTACGAGAGGTATAATTGCGAGAACTGGTATGAAAGGGTTTAAGATAGATACAGTCTGCGGCAACTGTGAGCCGCAGGAGTAGCCTAGAAAAAAAAAAAAAAAAAAAAAAAAAAAAAAAAAAAAAAAAAAAAAAAAAAAAAAAAAAAAAAAAAAAAAAAAAAACCTAACCTAACCTAACCTAACCTAACCTAACCTAACCTAACCTAACCTAACCTAACCTAACCTAACCTAACCTAACCTAACCTAACCTAACCTAACCTAACCTAACCTAACCTAACCTAACCTAACCCCAGTCGCACTCTAAGCGTTGACGCGAACGGGAGCAATTTACACTTGCTCCACGTTAAAAAATCAATAAAAGTGGCAATTTTTATCCGATCAGCCTGAAATAAGTATCAAAGTGTGTGTCTTTGTGCCGCGCAGAGTTTGGTGATAAGTTTTTACAAGGATTGCAGTGAAAAACGGACGAAAATCGTGAAAAACCACTTTTAACACGTGGTTTTAAGGTTAAAAGTTCAGTTTTTCGAAAACGCCGGCTTAAAACGATCGACACCCCCGGGGGTTTTTTACACCCCCCGGTGCGGGACAACGGCCCCCACGATTTGAGACGAAGAACGGAATTTTTGGACCGTGCGTTTGGGAGATATTACACTTTTTCCCAAAACCACGTGGCGGTGAAAATCGTAACGCGAAGACCTACGAGGACGAGACTTGGCAGGCATCAGGGTGCTGCCTAAACAAACCGATCTGCGAAGAAAGAAAAATTTTCCTGTTATAAACTTAAGAACTGTAAGCTATTAAAATTGTAAACTTTGACCATTAATAACTTCCTTCAAAACCGATATATCAACTTTCTTTAACTACTCAATTTGGCGCTCTTATTAGGACTACAAACCCTCAAAATTCCAAATTTTTAAATTTTAAAATAAAAATTTTACATTGAAAAAACTGAAAAATTCATATTTTTCAAAAAATTTTCAGGAAAATTTGACAGATCGGTTTTGAAATATATACCATTTGACAGCCTGTATTTTTCTACGAATTTTAGAATTTTTTTGATATTTTTTGTTTTATTAGTCGCGGAGTTATTGATTTTTAAAGGTTTTTTCCAAATAAATCGTAAAATATACAAAAATTCAAAATTTTAACTGCACCAACTATTTAGTATTACCTCTCGGAACATAATTAAGCCCAAACTCGGACTCTCTAAGTTGAAAAACAAAGATAAACCCATTTTTCGGCCATTTTGGTTTTTCAGCGGCTGATTTTCAAAAGTCAATAACTCCAAAACCGTTACAACTAGAAACATAGGATTTTCGACGAAGAGTGCGACTTTTTGTGTTTTAAAGGACGAATCCTTTTTCAGGACTTTTCAGGCCTGAAAATTTTTCAGCCCTGAAAACCCTCCCAGACGAAAGATCTGAAGCGGCCAACCTTACCATCGAAAACCCGGGTTCGCTCCGACTTCTCAAAGCGGAGCTATAGCCCGTCAAAGTCGGAGTTTGACAGTTGGCCGCCATTTTGGAAATCTTTGAGTCGTCATTACTCCTGAACAGAAGCTCGTAGGAAACTACGGACTTCAGTTCTGGGTTCAGGAGGAAACCTACTACCACCTCTGAAGGTTTCAGGCGACTCAGAGCACCTAAATTTCCGGGTGTCTGGGAGTGGTACCGGGGGTTGGGGGAGGTCGACCTGGTTCGGACAAGCCCAAGCTCGGGTATCCTGCGACGAATAGTTCGGGAGTTACAGCCGGTCAAAGTTGCAATCTGACAGCTGCGGCGGCCATATTGGAAAACTTTGAACCGGCATAGCTCCCGAACGGAGGGTCGTAGGACATCGGGGTTTTCGGGAAAGGGGTTCCCCCTAGCTCCGGAACAGGATCGGCACCCCTTTTTCAGGTTTCAGGCACAAAATTTTTTCAGGCCTGAAAACCTACCCAACAGGTGGAGCTCGGCGAGCCACTCAACTTGTCCCAAACCCGGGGAAAATCGGCCCGCCCGTTCCGGAGATATACAATTTTAACCATCCGCGGCCGCCATCTTGGCCTGAAAACCAAAGGACAAAATCGGCCATATCTCCGGAACCCGTGCGGTTGGAGTACCCGAGTTTGGGGTCGCTGAGGAGGGCTCGGAGAGATCTACAACATAGGCTATTGAGAGAGACTCTAGGTAGAGCCACCAAGGAAAAGCTCTACATTTTGTGTAAAAAATTGACTTTTACATAAAAATTTAATGTTATTAGATAAAACTAAAATCATATAAATTGACTATTACAAAATTTATGCGAAAAAGTGGATAAAAAACAGAAATTATAAAAAACTGTTTCATTATTGTAATATTGTGTTTAATTGCCTTGTTTATTGAGTGAAATTGTTCCTTGACTTATATACACCTTTAACTGTAGACCGTGCACTGGTGCACGACAAATTTTAACCAATACGCATAAATTTATGTGTTGTTTTTACTGATTGACTGTATCTTATTGGGAACATCTCTATAGGATTAATAAGTTGAAAGTTCTATACAACATTGACTACTAAACCGTGCACAGCGTGCACGCTCTTTACAATAACGCATTGACTGGGGACTGTACGAGCAATACACAAACAAACCACACAACCACACGTACAGTACACACACACGTACATACACGCAAATCCCATACACACACACGCACTCACACACGCATTCACACACACACGCATACACATACACACATACATATATACACACAACGCACGTACACTCTCGTACACACAAACGGATACCTACCTCCGAATAAAAGACTGCAGGCCAGCCCCCTCACACCTCGCACCTTCCACCTCGCAGCACCTGAAACAGAAACAAACCAAGCTTTAAAAATGTCGGGCGTGGGATTTCGGACACCTGCCAAGCCCAGGAACGCTGAACCACCGACGACATCTGCGCCCCCAAACCCTTCCACCAATGTGAGAAGAAGTGTTGGCGAGTGGGAGGCAAATGCCACCAGCCCTAAAAGAAAATCAAAAAGTCCAACTGTAGACAAAAACACAGCTATAAGAACTCCTTCTCCTAAACCAGCAACTTCAGCAGCTACAATCACAGCCATACCACCTGGCACGAAGAAGGCGGCAAAAAGAGACCCTACGGCAAAACCCGGAAGAGCGGCGTTCTCGCCAAAACTAAACTTGACACAAATAGCGACGTCAAAAGAAAGGGCGGAACTAGCAAGCTCCTGGTTCGGTAAGGGTCATACGGCCCTTACCGAATCAAGAAACCTGAAAGGGGATTTGAAGGAGATACTAAAACAAGCCCTAAACACCCTACACAGGCTATACAAGGAAGCGGAGGCGCAGAACGCCGCCCCTCAAGGGAAACCGGAAAATGGTCAAAGGAAAGAGGAGGAGGAAGGGACAGGAAAGGAGGCACTCGGGCTCACCCTGGAAAAGGAGCTCAGAGAACATGCAAGGCTACTCCAACAAAACAGCCTTGAAATGGAAAAGTTGAGGGAAGTAATAACAAAATGCCAGGAAGACAAACCAACATACGCTAGTGCAGTAAAAACAGGCCAAAATGTAAGCTCTAACGAACAGACCACGCTGCATACTGTCATAGTGTCGTCGAAAGATGAAACGGAGACAGGAGATGAAATTTTGGATAAGGTTAGAAAAGCTGTCAACGCAAAAGAAGGTTGGGTCCAAGTAGAAAGGATAAGGAAAGCAAAAGACCGAAAAATAATTATGGGGTGTAAAAACAAGGAGGAAAGAGATAAGATTCGGAAAAGACTGGAGGAAAAATGTGAAACACTCACGGTGGAGGAAGTGAAAAACAAAGATCCTTTGCTTATCCTCAGAGACGTGCTTTCCATCCACTCGGACGAGGAACTGATGGACGCCCTGAGGAGGCAAAACAGGGCCATTTTTGAAAACCTCAGCAAAGAAGAAAATCGGCTGGAAATAAAATACAGACGAAGGGCAAGAAACCCTCACAACACACACGTCATCATCACAACCTCCCCCAAAGTCTGGAGCAGGGCAGTGGCCGCGGGGAAGATGAGAGTCGACCTGCAGAACGTTAAAGTGGAGGACCAAACCCCACTAGTGCAGTGCACTAAATGCTTATGCTTTGGGCACAGCAAACGTTTCTGCAGAGAAACCGTCGATCTCTGCGGCCACTGCGGTGGCCCACACCTGAGAAGTGAGTGTGCTGAATGGTTATCGGGAGTAGCCCCGACATGCAAAAACTGCTCCCACGCCAAACTCCACCAGGTAGATCATAACGCCTTCAGCTATCAGTGCCCCGTGCGTAAGCGCTGGGACACGTTAGCGCGCGCGGCAGTTGCATATTGCTAAGGTGGTCACACACAGCGGCGCCTCGTACACAGTTCTGCAGGCAAACCTCCAAAGGAAGAAATTGGCCACAGATGAGCTAATGCTTGAGGGCAGTGTGCGAGGCGCAGTTGCGGCACTAATCCAGGAGCCGTATGTTGGAGGGGGAAAAAGTATGAAGGACTACCGTGGAGTGAGAATCTTTCAGAGCAGCGGAGAGGGCACCACAAAAGCAGCAATAGCGGTATTCGACGAAAGTATAGATGTCATACCATACCCGAAATTTACAACACCAAATATCGTCGCTGTGGAAGCCCGGACCGTAGCCTGGAGGATGACACTGGTGTCCTTCTACTTTGAACCCGACCAACCAATAGAACCATACCTACATAAATTTCTCGAAATAGGAGAGGCCCTGGATTACAAACGGACCATAATCGGCGGAGATGCAAATGCGCGGAACACCTGGTGGGGTGGAACCAAAAGCGACAAAAGAGGAGACGAACTCCTGGCCACCCTCGATCAGCTGCAGCTCCATATTCTGAACACAGCGGAAAAGCCTACCTTCGACACAATCAGAGGCGGAACGAGATATACCAGCTACATCGACGTCACAGCGTGCACAGCCGATCTGTTGAACCGGGTGGGAGACTGGAAGATTGAGGAGGGCCTAACAAGCTCGGACCACAATAGCATAAAGGTTACCATCAACCTAGAGAAATCAAAAGGTACGCACATTACACCTACAACAAGACTTTACAATACTAAAAAGGCCAACTGGCAAACATTTCGTGAGAAATTAAGCCAGTTGACCAGGGAACACAATCTTACAATAAACACAATTGCAGGTATCACAGACACGACACAACTAGAACACGCAGCAACACTATACACCACACTAATTACACAAACATGCACACACACCGTACCAAAGAGGAAAAATAAAAACAAACTTACCCTGCCATGGTGGTCCGAGGAGCTCCGAAGGTTGAAGAAGGAGGTAGCCACCCGGAAAAACAGGATCGGACGTGCTGCGCCAGTCCGCCGTGCGAAGGTAGTTGCCGAGTACCTGGAAAAGAAAATGGAATATGAAACAGAAGCAAAGAGGGCCCAGACATTAAGTTGGAAGCAGTTTTGTGAAAAGCAAGATCGTGAAAGCATGTGGGACGGCATATACAGAGTATTAGGTAGAACTCGGAGACGAGAAGAAGACCAACAAATCGTGGTAGAAGGCGAAATCCAAGATAACAAGAATTCCGTTAGGGTACTGGCAGAAGCCTTTTACCCGGAGGATGTGACAAACGAGGATAACGCCGAACACAAAGCCACCCGAGTTCAAGCCGAAACCATCAGCAACACACCCAGCCCCGAAGAGGAAGACGACCCACCGTTCACCCTAAGAGAGCTAAATAATGCAGCAAGCTCCTTTAATCCAAAAAAGGCACCAGGCTCCGACGGCTTCACAGCCGACATCTGCATGAACGCCATCTCTAATGACCCCGCGCTTTTCCTGGCGTTAATAAACAAGTGCCTGAAATTGAGCTACTTCCCTAAGCTGTGGAAGGAGGCCACAGTGGTGATCCTAAGGAAACCGGGTAAGGAGCATTATAATACGCCAAAATCATTACGCCCGATTGGACTGCTTCCCATCCTAGGGAAGATTTATGAGAAGATGTTGGTGGCGCGACTAAAATACCACCTTGTTCCCAACATGAGTACTCGCCAGTACGGTTTTGTGCCGCAGCGAAGCACTGAGGACTCCCTCTATGACCTAGTGAAACAGATCAGGAGAAACCTGACAAACAAGAAGATAACCACCTTGGTTTCACTGGACATAGAGGGGGCCTTCGACAGCGCGTGGTGGCCCAAAATCCGAGTGAGACTGGCAGAGGAAAACTGCCCCCCGAACATACGTCGCGTCATCAACAACTATCTCCAAGATAGGTACGTCAACGTCAGATACGCGGGGTGCGAACATCGAAGGGAAACGCGAAAAGGCTGCGTGCAGGGTTCGATCGGCGGTCCAATACTGTGGAATATTTTGTTGGACCCACTACTTAAGGGCCTGGAAAGAAGGGGAGACTATGGCCAGGCCTTCGCAGACGACATCGTGCTTTTGTTCCACGGTGACACGGCCCTAGACATAGAGGGGAAGGCAAACTCCACTCTGGAATATGTGCGAGCGTGGGGTGTCGCAAACAAACTTAAATTTGCTCCGCAAAAGACCAACGTGATGGTGATCACAAATAAAATTAAATACGACACCCCACGCTTGAGCATGGGCGGGGTGGAGTTGGCAAATCAAAAGGAGATCAAACTACTCGGGGTGACGATAGACCACAAGCTCACCTTTAACTCGCATATTAACAACATCTCGAAAAAAGCAATAGCGTGCTTCAAACAACTGACAAGAGCAGCAAAGGTGAGCTGGGGTCTAAACCCCGAGGTAACAAGAACCATCTACACAGCGACCGTCGAACCCATAATTCTGTACGCGGCCAGTGTTTGGGCCCCCGCTGTCAAAAAAGTTGGGATCCGGAAAAAACTAGATCGTATCCAGAGGAGCTTCCTGCAGAAGATGTGCAAAGCGTACAAGACAGTGTCGCTGAATTCAGCGCTGGCCCTGACAGGGGTACTCCCACTCGACCTTCGCGTAAAGGAGGCAGCCTCTCTTTACGAGGCGAAGAGGGGGATGCCCCTGGTGGAGCCGGTCGGGAGGGAGATCGAGCGTAGAGCACCTACATCTGAAGCCCCTCACCCAGCGGAACAAATGGACCTCGAGCTCATTAGCCTGGTAGACGCAGAACAACTGAGTGAAAATAGCGATTACGCGTTACGTATATTCACAGATGGCAGCAAGATTGATGGACGTGTCGGCGCCGCGCTGTCCATATGGAACAGCGAGGTCGAAGTCGGGTCCGTCAAGCTTGCTTTGCCGTCATACTGTACCGTATACCAGGCCGAACTCTTGGCCATTGGAAAGCGAGTGAGGTGGCAATATGTCGAAAAGAGACCAGCGTTGCGCTCTACAGCGATTCGATGGCTGCCCTTCAAACTCTGACGGCGAAAAACTGCACTCATTCCCTGGCCATTAAAGCAAACCGGAATTTCAAAACTCTTATTCAGCAAAATAGACATGTAGCTCTATTCTGGATAAAAGCACATGCCGGACTGCCAGGAAATGAGAGAGCAGATCAGCTGGCAAAAGAGGCAGCGCAAAACGCTAGGGTCGCACCAGCCTACGACCTGTGCCCCGTTTCATTCGTCAAGCGAAGCTTGAGAATGCAGTCGATTGACGAGTGGAACGAGAGGTACAGGAGTGAGCCCACCGCCAGCATCACCAAGATCTTCCTCCCGGACGCAGTCACGGCTTTCGGGGTAGTCAGAAAAATCGAGACCACCGCGATGAGGACACAGTTTATGACGGGACACGGAGGGTTCTCCGAGTACCTGCATCGATTCCGGTGCAAGGAGAACCCTTCGTGTATCTGTGAACCCGATACTGCAGAATCGGTACCCCATGTCCTTTTTGACTGCCCCGTCTTCGCGAGGAAAAGGCTCCAACTGGAACAACAAATCGACACAGACATTGCGCTTCATACAGTCCCAAACATCATGAAAAGTGAATATAGAGATGTATTCTTAAAATATTGCGAAGAACTCACAAGTATAGTAGTCAGTAGAAACAGCACATAAAGTATGTTTACAAAATATAATAAATATATTTCAGTATAACATATAAATTGTAAAGATAGAGATTAAGTTAAGAATACAATTAAGAATGTAAGCAATAGTAATTAAGAATGTAGAAATGTAAACTAGCGTAAGTCTGAACTGTAAATAGAAAATAAGAAAATATGTCAGAAATAAAAACAAACCCCCCCTTCCTGTTGTACACTAGAAATAAGAAATAAAAAGAAATAAGTAGCTTAGAATATAGGAATAGAACCCGGTAATCCCAACCGGCAGGAATAAAAGCGGATGGATGTAAGAAAGAAATGGAATGCAGAAAGACAGTACGAGAAGCAAAACAGCGAGAACTTGTATGAAAGAGAAACAGTAAATACAGTCTGCGGCAATATACGCCGGAGGTAGGATAGCATAAAAAAAAAAAAAAAAAAAAAAAAAAAAAAAAAAAAAAAAAAAAAAAAAAAAAAAAAACCTAACCTAACCTAACCTAACCTAACCTAACCTAACCTAACCTAACCTAACCTAACCTAACCTAACCTAACCTAACCTAACCTAACCTAACCGATCTTGTCTAAATATTCAACCCAACATTCCCAAGTCGCCCTTTGGTCGATCTTGGCGATTGATACCTTGTTTAAATCAGCTCTCCAGCGCCTACCCAATTACCTGAAATTCAAGAAAAAATATTAATTAGTTTATTTTATATATATTTTTATAACTTCAATTTTCGTAAAACTCACCACCTTCACTGTTTCGCCGTCTGGGCACCTACCGTCCCAATTCTAGTATCCATAGTTGCAGCTCGTCGAGCCCGTTAATTTGACACCTTCCCCGTTCAAATCCGATCACTGGATTCAGAGATATTCCCTGTTTTAGGATTCGAAAGCCCGCCCACCCGCCCTTTATTGAGTAACCGAGTTTACGACAGTAAAAATCTCAATTTTACAATAGGAATACGAAATTTTTCCAAATTTTTTTTTTATTGTCGTTTTAAATACTTTTCATCTATTTATACTCATTCCCACACCCCTTTTTGATTATTTTCTACTTCTCGACCTGTAATTTACCATAATGCCGCCGAAAAAGGTCGAGCCACCTATTGACTTGCCTTTTAAAGCATCCGACGTCACCTCGGTACAAAAATACCACGAGGTAGTGAGAGGCCTGACAGACATAATTAACACCGCGGTTTTCGAAGGGAAGAGCGTGACGGGTCCCAACAAACGGCTGATATACGCGGCCTCGACGGAAATCCAAAGGTCCGCCGAGGTTCTCGATAGGGTCATAGTAGACAACTACGAGCATACGGGACGCTGGCGCGCAAACCAGGACGCGGCCGCGGGGGAGGCACGTAGCATTTACTCAGACCCCCCGGAGCTCTATGGTTTTGAGCTAAAGCAGGTATTTGTGGAATGTGTGCGCGAAGAACTGAACAAATTTGCGAAGCAAATTTCGAGCACACAGCCGGGAGACCAACCCCGTGCAACTCCACGCCCCACTTACGCCCAAGCGGTCGCATCCACCATCCCGGCAGACGACCGTCTAGCTGCCTACAAAACCCTACCTGAGACCAAACCCGCGATCATCGTGACCCCAAAGGCCCCAACCAAGTCCACGCAAGAAACGCTGGAGGCTTGGCGAAAAAGCGTGTCATTTAGGACGTCCAATTTCGCACCCGAGCGAGTCGAATTCGTCTCTAAGAACAAACTTAGAGTCGAATTCGAAACGGACAAACAGAGGGCAGACGTCTTAAAACGAC
>CATIWX010000049.1:47500-52500 GCA_949699795.1 Spicauda simplicius
TGCGTCTCATTGAGACCAATCAGCAGACACCACATTTGCCCGGTTCCGATCAGTAGTTTCCGAGATTTTCACGATTTTCGTGTTTTCATTGCCCGCCCACCCACCCTCTTTTTATTAACATAATTACGACAGTAAAAATTTCAATTTTACAATAGGATTATAACTTTTTTTTTTTTTTTTTTTCGTATCATCTTCTTATTCTTCTTTCCTTTCTTCCCGCTATTCTTGTTGTTTCTTTTTGCTTTCCCGACGTCCTCGTTACTGCCGTAGCAATCGCCATACCTATAAAGCAAATAAAGCAAAATTAAAAAAAAAAAAAAAAAAAAAAAAAAAAAAAAAAAAAAAAAAATTAATTAAATATGGCGCAAGCGCCGAAAGCGGCGGCCAAGAGAGGGATGGTGATCATCAGCGAGGAAGATCTCCCGGCTCGGGCTGCTGATATCACTGATCACGACTCTTTTCTCGGGACAATAGAAAAGCTGATTGACTGCATCAACAAAGCGTTAGTCGAGACGAACAATGTCTCCAGGGGAAATAAAGAGCTGATCCGTGTAGCAGGCGCCGAAATCCTAAAGGCCACTAGAGCTCTCAAGCCAGATGACTCTGCCCTCGGTTCTGCCTCTGCCTCTTCCGCCTCTGCTGATCCCGCCTCTGTCGCTTCCGTCTCCCCCATGTCCACGAATCTGAAACAAGAAATTGCCGCCTGCGTGAGGGAGGAACTTAGAAAGTTCTCCCAACAGACGACACACACGCAAGACACGCATGTCCAGCCGAGCGCGAACCGCCGGTCGTACGCTCAAGCCGCGTCCTCCTCCAGCTTTTCAGCGGGCAGCTCCAGCAGCAGCCTCCCACAACCTGAAAAAGAAAAAACAAGAATTAATAAACCATCCTTGATAATCTATCCCTCATCAGATGATAAGAGCCGAAAGGAAGTAGCCGAGGAATGGCGTAAAAGTATACACTTTAAACAAGTGAACTATGCTCCGGCAGGGGTTCGTTACGTTGGGAAAAATAGATTGATGGTAGAGTTCGACACCGCGGACCAGCGTGACGAGACCCTGCAGCGAATGCAGTCCTCTGCGAACATCCGGGCGGAACCATCCAAACAGCTGAAGCCAATGGTCATCCTAAAGGGTATATCAAAACACACACCCTCTGAGGAACTTGGGAACCTAATTCTCACACAAAACACGAGCATAGAATCTCTGAAACCAGAAACGGACGAATTTCATCTCAGGTTCGAAAGGCGCAACAAAAATGATAAACTATATAATGCGGTATTTATAACATCACCCCGAGTCTGGAAGAAGATAATCGAATTAGGCAGACTAAACGTGGACCATCAAAGAGTACACGTAGAGGAGTTCGTGCCGCTGATGCAATGCTTTAAATGCCTGCAGTACGGCCATCTGAAAAAGCATTGCACCAGTGACATTGACTCCTGCGCACACTGCGGCGAAAAAGACCACTCATTAGATACCTGCCCCACCAAAAATAACATGGAAAAAGCCAAATGTATCAACTGCTGCAATAGAAATCTTAGACTCAAAACTAACTCCGACACCAACCACTCATCAACATCTGACAGATGCCCTCTTAAAGTTGCTATGCGAGACAGAGTAGTCGGAAAAATAAACTATGGAGCATAGCAACTACTGCAAATGATCCAGTGCAATGTAGACAGATGCTTCTTCTCCTTCAGTGAGTTCATTAATTATTTCACCTCCCAAGACTATTCTGTGGGCTTCGTCAGCGAACCATATGTAGGCAACGCCAACCTGGTCAAGAACATCCAAGGGATAGAAATTCACCAGTTCCCTACCAACGGCCGGATTAAGGCGTGCGTAATTATTAAGAAGGGGATTGCTGCGACCCTAGGAATGTCCGAGTATTCAACATCTAATCTAAGTATCGTCCAATTGATAACCAAGGGACGAAAGTTATTTCTAATCTCAGTATACATTGAGCCAAAAGTAGATGAGGCCAGCACATTGAGACGCCTAGAAATGTTCATAAAAGCTAACGAACACGCTCAGATAATTATAGGAGGCGATCTTAATGGCTGGCATCCTGCTTGGGGCTCAACCAAAACTAATAAAAGAGGAACAGAGATAAATAACATGATAATGGCACATGACTTAGTAGTGGGTAATACTGGAAGCACACCCACGTTCTGCAAAGTATTACATGGCGTTCCTAGAAGCTCAATAATCGATATAACACTATACTCAGCCAATATCGCCCACAGAATTGAGAATTGGAAAGTTAACTCTCAGGCATGCCCGTCCAGCGAACATGAGGCCATCGATTTTACTTTACGTCTAGGGGACATCGCGATGAGTAAAAACAAAAAACAATCAACATACAAATATTCTACAGAGGGAGTAAACTGGTCAAATTTTAATAATAATTTAAAAAAATCATTAGCTATAGATGATATCACAAATAAAAACATAGATAATTTCAATAAAGAGGAACTAGATAATTATGTATATAAAATAACCAAGTCCATTCAAGAGATTTGCGACGAAACATTTAAAATCAAAAAATTCCACAACAATCGCGCGCCCTGGTGGAATCACGATCTGGAGAACCTCAAAAAGAAGGTAATTAAAATTCACCACAGATTGCAGGATCTGTTACGCTCGGGTAAATCCATCGACAATGTCATCCAAGAAAGGAACGATCTCAAAGAAAAGTACGTCCAAGCTATTCGACAAACATCTGCGAGCCACTTCAGAGAGTTTTGCAATAAACAAGGTAAAGAGAATGTGTGGTCTCTCACCAACAGGCTTCTGAAAAACAGCCCACAAGCCAAACCTTGTTTAACCGTATGCACAAATAATTCGGAATACACATCTTCTACAACTGATACTGCTGCCTCTCTCCTTAACAAATTTTACCCCGACGATGTTAGTGATAGGACGGATTTACAGAGACACCTACGCGCTCAGATGAAGCAATCACCCAACACCGAAGATGACAAACCTTTTACAGAAGAGGAAATAATTGGCTGTCTAGCGTCAATGAGTGGAAAGAAAGCACCAGGGGTAGACCATCTAACCGCTGATATTTGCCTGGCATTTACAAGAGAATACACTAAAACTGTCACAAACATCATGAACAGATGTCTGGAGATTTCGCATTTCCCTAAAGACTGGAAACTGGCTCAAGTAAAAATTTTACCGAAACCCAATAGACCAGATTATTCTGATATATCATCTTACAGACCGATTGGACTCATTAATATTTTTGGCAAACTCTTAGAAAAATTAATTAGCAAAAGAATAACCTACCATCTAGACCAAACCAATTTTTCAAACCCTCACCAATACGGATTCAAAGAACAAATATCAACCATAGACGCATTAAATAAGGCTATTGATGTAATAAAAGAAGCAAAAACTAATAAGGAACTTGTCATTGCCATCTCATTGGACATTCAGGCCGCGTTTGACAATGCATGGTGGCCGGTATTGTTCAATAGGCTCAAGCGGTCCGGATGTCCACAAAACCTATATAATTTAGTCCTGAATTATGTATCGGACCGTAAAGTGATGCTAAATTTCGGTGATATAACATCCAACAAAGTTATGAGCAGGGGTTGTATCCAGGGGTCTGTATGTGGCCCCCTATTCTGGAACATAATCTTGGACGATCTCTTCGAAGTTAAACTCCCCCCGGGGTGCCACATGCAGGCCTTCGCGGATGACGTCCTGCTCATCGTGAAAAGTAAAAGAACTATGGATCTCGAAATTACAGCCAATAAAGCGCTTAGAGCAATAGTAGAGTGGGGTGAGGAGGCTAAACTGACATTTGGACCTACCAAAACACAATTAATTGCATTTACACCTAAAGCAAAAGCCGCTAAAATAGTAATCAATGACTTAGAACTCCAATACGTAGACGACATCAAACTTTTAGGCGTAATAATAGACAAGAATTTGAAGTTCATAAATCATGTAAAATACGTCATAGAAAAGTCAAAAAATATTTACAAGAAACTGTCCCTATTTGTGCGACCCACATGGGGAGTACAACCTGAAAATGTCAGAACGATATACAAACAGGTAATCGAACCTACGATCACATATGCTGCTGGAGTCTGGGGATCGGCCACACAATACGAGACGGTTAAAAATCAGCTTCGATCATTACAAAGAGGCTTCGCGATAAAAATGATCCGATCATTCCGAACAGTCTCCGCAACAGCAGCTATAGCCCTAGCCAGACTCACCCCACTTCATCTCAAGATTAATGAAGTTGCGGAAATTGAAAAAACCAAGACTTTTGGTATTACGCAATTTCTACCAGAAGATATCACACTAGATAGACCCATAAGAACATGTGAGCTACTACACCCAGCGGATAGGAAAGGAGTTCAGTTCACAAATGCCACTACCCAGGAAGAAATCAATCAAATATGCTCTCCAGAAAGTACTCTTATCTATACAGACGGCAGCAAACATAATGAGGATAAGGTTGGTGCTGCCTTTATTGCCTACAAAACAGACGGCAGAAAAGTGGTTAAGAAGTTCAAACTCCACCATAGCTGCTCTGTTTATCAAGCGGAACTATTGGCAATCCAAAACGCCTGCCTCTGGGCCATCCAGAACAACATACCTGAAATAGTCATCCTAACAGACTCCCTCTCAAGCTTAAATGAACTGAGCAATAAAGATAGCACCAACCCAGCCGCTGCCACTATCCATAAATCGATTAAGATCATCAAGGATAACAATCGTAAGATCTCATTTGTGTGGGTCAGAGCGCATGTGGGTCTAGAAGGAAATGAAGAGGCGGATGTTGTTGCTAAGGAGGCCGGAACTTACCATAAATCCTTCGAGTTTGCCAAATTTCCGTTAAGTTTAGTCAAGCACAAAATCAAATCGGTAAATATCAAATACTCCAACGAAATCTACAACTCGGGTGACAAAGGCGTACACACTAGACAACTTTGCCCTACACTCGAAATTATTCATAAATTGTTCACTGTTACA
>CATIWX010000050.1:0-10569 GCA_949699795.1 Spicauda simplicius
ACACACAAAAGTTTACGTATATAGAAATTCCATTCCCGGTTATTATTATAAGCGTATTGCAACGAGTGCACGGTGTTTGTGCAGAGAAATTGAGTTGCAGCTGTTTGCGTAGCCACAGCGACAGTGTTGCTTATAGTAAAGATTACGTAGCTGCATAGCGCCTTTCCTTCTTAACTTGGCTGACACACTGTCGTGTGCTAGATATTTTTATGAGACTGAAATATCAAACGAGTGGTAGTAGATAGATGAAATGCCTTAGGTTAAGCCAATCTACAACTAAATATATGTCGGATTCGGTTATTTTGAATCGAAGCGGAAAGGCGCGTCGAGCAGTGCTAACTTCACAACGTCGCGTCTTGGCAGAGTCGTGAAGTCAGCCGAGGGTGGCAGACACATTATTGTGAACGTCACTCAAAAGCGACAACACGGAACTGTCTCTCCGTTTCGGTCTTTTATAAAATTAATTACTATTGAATGTATTCAGTGCTGTATTTGTGATAAAAGACTTTGTAATAATTATATCAAGAGAATTGTCCTCAAGATTTGTTATTTTGCATGAGACCCATAGTCGCCCACACCATATATGAAGATATGGATGTCGCATATAAAACAAATGCCGACATCAGAAGCGGGATCAAATCGTGCAAATAATTCGAGAAACAATGAAGCAGAAAACAATAACAGTGATTTGTCTCGAAACTTCGGAAGCTATACGCATAAATGTAAACAACGATGGACCGAAATATAATAAAACGCATGCCAGTTGTCGTACAACATCTCTGATGAACCGCTAGAAAGAAAAGCGTGTTTCTCGTTTACCAGAAATCGATACCCATTTGCAACGACGTGCATTTACGATGGAAACATAAAAAAAAGATTATTTAAGATGTCTAAGGGTGCGTCCACATCTGGCGAATGCGCCGCGAATGCGCAGCTCGCGAGCCGCTCGCGATCTGCTCGCGAGCTGCGCGCGTGCATCAAGGCAATGGTTTGGTGCGCCTCTTTAGCGCAACTCATGCAAGGCTCGTATAAAGCGCGCGCGCGGCGCGCGAACCGCGCGCGATCTGCGCGCACTCAATTCTCGAGCTACAGTTCCGTTTATTGGCTCAGTACTTTTGAAGATGTCGGACGACACTAGTGCTTTTAATATAATTGCTGTATTATTGGCTATTATAATACTGATAAAAAGGAAAAAAAAGAGACAACGGCGTTGGTGGCAAAATCTGGAACTGAGCGGGAAAGTTACGGGTGCGAGGTTTGAGGCGCGGGCGGAAAGAAGACGCGAGACGCTAGCGCGCCACCCGCGTGCCGCCCGCGCGCTGATCGCGTACGGCGCGTAGGTTGCGCGCGAGCCGCGCGCGAGCGGCGCGCGAGCGGCGCACGATCAAAAATGCACGCGCGCAGCTCGCGAGCAGATCGCGAGCGGCTCGCGAGCTGCGCATTCGCGGCGCATTCGCCAGGTGTGGACGCACCCTTAAATTACAGCAAGAGCTCCAGGTTTTCTCCTATCTGAAGTGTAAACACCCAACCACATACGTAATGATTCCTAAATTTTCAGATTCCCACAAGCCTTCTTCTTTAGCTACTACATCGAGATCAAGACAACGGTAACCCGTGAACAGCAACGCGGTGGTGTGCCATAAGTGCTACGCATCGGGCCACGTCACCAGTCGGTGCACTACGAGCGGCGGTCTAATGGAGCAGCGGCACCAGAGGCGGTGCATCGTGTCGACCTACGTGCGAAGGACGCTCCGTCAGGATCATTAAACGGACCGGGTACTCGTTACATATTACATTATGATTTTGACGAAGGTAGAGCTTCCGCATTTTAATTGATATGGTGTATATGGGTTGATAATTTAAGAGCTAAATAAGCAGTCAAGTGCACTCTGAGTTTCGTGATCGTGTCAGGACATTGCCTGAGAATCAAGCAACACTAGACTTTGATATTACGATAATTAAACGAACTCTAGTAACTTTTAGTAGCTTTTGTAGTTTCGGTGGGTCGGAGACTGCACCGGAGTGTGTTGTATCTGTAGCCCGTTAGAAATCGGCATCTGCTCTTTGGAGTAGTCCGTGGGTAGGCAGTGAGCAGCAACTCTGGGTAGTGTAGTCGGGTCTAGCCTTGTAGCGAAGACCATAGAGTCATGGGAGGACTCGGCATTCCTTAGTGGAAGTGCATCAAAAGCAACGAGCTTGCTTGACCACGAAATATAAAAGTTGCTGTTATTTTGGTTGAAAAATCCGATGATTAAGTCCTTGATGATAAGCAGAATCAGTTGTTGTTGCTTGATCTCGGACGTGCTTCAGACATGTTTTAAAAAAAAGTTAGAGTAGTCAAATCCTAATTGGTATTTTCAATATTCTTCTAATAGATTTCGTAAAGATGATTAGTCAATGTAAAAGTTTGTGTTGGTACGAATTGTAGACTTGTTAAGAGAGAATATTTTATTTTGAACATTTGGATCTATAAGATGAGGATTAGTTCCCAAATAGTTTTATGAGGAAGGGCCGAGCGGTGTTTTGCTCTCGTGGTTATTATTGTTGCAGATTAACTCAACACACGAGGACGTGTGTCAGCGCAGGATGGCCGTGTCGGATTCGGTTATTTTGAATCGAAGCGGAAAGGCGCGTCGAGCGGTGCTAACTTCACATCGTCGCGTCTTGGCAGAGTCGTGAAGTCAGCCGAGGGTGGCAGACACATTATTGTGAACGTCACTCAAAAGCGACAACACGGAACTGTCTCTCCGTTTCGGTCTTTTATAAAATTAATTACTATTGAATGTATTCAGTGCTGTATTTGTGATAAAAGACTTTGTAATAATTATATCAAGAGAATTGTCCTCAAGATTTGTTATTTTGCATGAGACCCATAGTCGCCCACACCATATATGAAGATATGGATGTCGCATATAAAACAAATGCCGACATATATAATTTTCCTCTTACGATAAAACGCAGTGTTTCATGCAAAAAATATACTTATCAGTTTTATAAGGCAAAAGGAAACATTTGGTATATATGATCAGCCATTTAGTCTACGCGTATAATGTACAGCAAAACAACTTACAAGTTAATAGATAGACGGTTTCGGCGTCCATCTTTAGCTCACTTAAACTAGACTTAAACACTGCTGGTATTAGACACAGGAGAGGTGGAGGTGTCTATTTTTTTTTATTTATTTATACTTTATGTTACCTTACAATTTTGGTACAAAAGGCGAACTTAATGCTAAGAGCATTCTCTACCAGTCAACCTTTAGGCTAAACAGAAAACATACAAGGCGGCATTATTAAACAATGCTATGAAGTCTATAAGTGCTAGTCTATAAAGATAAATGAATGATGAATGTCTTCAAACATTACTTGAGACATCACAACGTAGCTCTCAGAAGTAGTTGTGTATTATTATTCCACCTCGGGTAGGATTCGGGAGTAGCAACGCATCTGTGAACTGTGTCAACGATTTCTAATATTATCCATGTCTTGTATGAAGTTACACTTACCCATGAACGGCAGTGATCACTTACCATCAGAAGGACTTCATGTTTATCTTCTTTTTCATTATAAAAATATTTGTATGTATGTCCTCTATAGTATTGTAAACTATTCATTTGATCATGTGACGATCTTTAGTAAAGTTGTTATTCATGAGCTCACGAAGTTTTTTGGTGTATTTTTGTGATGGCGTAGCAACGGCGCAGGGTACAGCTAGTTTGATATATAAATGTTACTTACTTAAAAATATACAACGAAAGGAAGGCATGCAATTTTCTCATCTAAAAGACCTTTACACATATATACAACTACGTTATTCCCGCGGTTTTGCCAGCTTTGGTTACGTTTACCGCGGTAATAAGTATCCTTTATAATCTACTAGCTGACTGCGTACTTCATTCCGTTTAAAAGTCAAAAATCTAAAATTCTCAGTGTCCCGCCAGTATATTACGCATGTATTATACATTAAAACCTTCCTTTTGATTCACTCTATCTATAAAAAACTGCATTAAAATCTGTGGCGTTGTTTTAAAGATCTAAGCATATATAGGGACAGACAGTGGGAAGCGACTTTGTTTTATATTATGTAGTGAAGTCATAATTTATATTATCGAATTTGACCAAAATCTAAGAAGTATTTTTCGCGTGAACGTGCGACAAACACATATACATCCTACGTTCGCATTTATAATATTAATTTTTTGGAAGGTGGTAGAACCAGTGTAGTTCGACTGGGGAAGTACCACCGCCACACCTATTTCTAGCGTGAAGCATATCTTATTTCGATGGAAGGCTTTGGTAGCCGGCACACTTTTATATGAGGCGACCATCATAGTCCTCGGGAGTAGCAACGCTTCTGTGATTGACTTTAGATAGAACCCATATTCTGTATGAACTTGATTACGGATTTCCACGGGCGGCAGTGACCACTTACCATCAGACTGCATGCTCGTTTGCTACTTCAGTCAGATAAAAAAAATACTGAAAAGATAAATAAAAACGATAAACGAAAAATATAATACAATATACACAGTAGATACGAAAGCAGAGTCATGGGGGAATTTAATGAGTGTATATAAAATCGGTTATAGGCGATACAGCTTTATTTCAACCCCTAAGCCTTGAGGGTGGTGAAATACGTACGTAATAAGATTTACGTGAAACGACGTGAGGGTGATAAATCTTCTGAAAATAACTTAGGACTAAAATAGGTTCCTTATATATACATTCTTAGACGTCAATTACTGTTGGTAGCTATTTTATGTACGTATGTGAAATTAAAGTTTATTTATAAATGCAGTGTATGTGATCTCTCACTCATCAACCCATTATTGTCCCGCTGCTAGGCACGGGTCTTTTCTCAGAATGAGAGAGTTTATGCATAGTCCACCGCGCTAGCCAAGTGCGAATTGGTGACTTCACATACCTCCAAGATATTTTACTTTTTAAAGATCTCTCGGGTGTGTAAGTTTCCTCACGATGTTTCCTTGACCGAAAAGCAGTGATAATTATTTTTAATACGCACATAATTTAAGAAAAATCATTGGTATGCGCCTGGGTTTGAACCTCGGACCTCCCGATCGAGAGTGTAAGTTTAAACCATTAAACTATCACTTTTCTATGAGAGCATACATACACTGCTCTATGAGAGCAGTGTATGTAATAGTAAGCAACAATTGCAGTCAGTGGACATCCATATACTCTTCAGATAGGATTTAAATTCGTTCTGACTTTTCATAAAAGCGTAGCTACTTTTGAGAACTAAGATTGAACATCTTATATAAGTGTGTCTTAACTAACACTACTTTCAAATCTCAACCGAGTACTACTGAATATTGTTATTATGATGTAAAAATAATGGTGTAGAGGTGGTTGTTGTGGAGTTGATTGTGTAGTTTAACTGCTCTTAAAATTTGACCTTTTAAGGCTGTGAAGTCCTAATTAGGCCGAACTTGGCTTAACACACTGCCGCGTGTCTCTATCTATTGCTTGGCTTATACTTATAAAAACTTAAGAAAACATTATAGAAAACAAGTCATAATAATACTAAAATAATACTAAAACGATTATTGTAATTTTAAGTGTTGCTGTAAAGGTTAATCTATTTTTAGTTTCTCTCCACGTTTCCTATAGAAGGTTGTATCAGAGACTTCATAAACCCTATTCCATTCCATTTCCTGGGAAATCTATCTTATAAGCCCATTGCGAAAACAACATCAATAAGCCACTTGACAGATCAATCGGACTGCAGCAAATTGAATGAAAATAGAGAATCTCAGGTACAATAGTTTCAGAGTTTCTAACTATCAAGTATTGTTTGAGACTAGTGATAGATATAGATAGATTTGTCAGTGAAATGAAATTAATTGTCTTTATTTTGTATAGGCCTTTTTTTGGTTTTCGAGGGGGAAACCCTCCAAAGGTACCCGACGCCGTGGGAGCGACGCAGGGTTATGTGGGATTTTTACCGCACTAAAACCCCCCCGGTGGCCGTCCTCGGCGCTGAAAAGGAGGACTCCGGGATCTCGAAACGACTTCAACCGGAATCCTCCAAGCGCGCTGCCCCATCGGGCTCCTCCCAGATGGGCGGCTGAGCCCACCGCTCCGTCTAGTTTTTACGACGGTATGCGACCACACATACCGCCGTCCTTCCCGGGATTGCCTGACCGAACGGTTCGAGCTCCCACTCTAGCCGTCTGCAACCCCGGAAGCCCCTTTTAGTCGCCTCTTACGACAGGCAGGGGATACCGTTGCCCTATTCTGACCCCGAGGCTACAGGGACGATTTTTTTTTTACACTACTACCGGATCGTAACACGACCTTCGCTCCCATGAGAATATTGATGTTTCTCCTATCTCCCTGCATATAAACCATATCATATATTAACTATGTGGCAACGTGAAAGAGAAACAAACAAACACACTTTCACATTTATAATATTAGTACGGATTTAGGGCCTAGACCTTCTGATTTTAGAGACGAGACCCTTGCTTAGATTTAATAGAGGGTTAAGACAAAATATTAATAGGAAACACCTATAGAAAATTAGGTTATTAGAAAATTGGGTTATTAATAAAACAACTTACTTTCTAAGAAATTAAACACTAACTACTTCACAAACATGGTTACGGTCAGAGAACTACACGAATAACCGTAATTTTTCATTACAAAACTTTTCATTGTTATGAAAATTTAATGCTTCTGAAATACTAACAAACTTTCTTAAGGAGGATGCTTTAGTTTGAGAAATGATAAACTTG
This sequence comes from Spicauda simplicius, assembly GCA_949699795.1. Taxonomy (NCBI): domain Eukaryota; kingdom Metazoa; phylum Arthropoda; class Insecta; order Lepidoptera; family Hesperiidae; genus Spicauda; species Spicauda simplicius. Next base: position 6,758 of record CATIWX010000050.1, read on the forward strand.
ATGATGGGAGTAATGTTATGAATAGTGTAGGAGTTTGCAACATTAGTAGCGGAAGAGGTCCATACGTTGACCCATTTTTACCACATAGTTTTTTTCTGACTGAAAGAGCACACGAGCGTGCAGTCCACATGGTGGTACGTGGTCACTGCCGCACATGGACATCTGTAATAAACTTCATATACAACATGAGTTCAGTCTGAAGCCAATCACATGCGTTTCTGCTCCCGAAGACTACGATGGTACGCCATTTAATATGAATATTAATTTCGCGTACATAATATAAAGATTACATAATATAAAGATAAAAATAAAGAGGCCTCCTCCTCCATTGATTTAAATTCATTACGAATAAGGATAAGTTTCAGTACCTTATGTATCTTTTACAGCGCCTTTCAAACTTAAATAAACCATCGGAACTATAAGCAATAGATGTGGCGGTCATGCTCTTGTTATATTATAAATTTTGATTTATAAAATTAAAGTAGTAATAAAGTATGCAGTCCACCTGATGTTAAGTAGTCGCTGTCTCCCGTGAACATCTGTTAGCAACTTCATACAGAACCAAGGTTCTATCTGAAGTTAATCACTGATGCGTTCCTACTTCTTGAGGACTGAGATGGTCACCTCATGTAGAAGCGGCAATTATTAGTTATATTTTGTTGGTTTGATTTTTTTATAATTTATTTTTGAATTATTGTTATTTTTAACCTTAATAACTTATTTTTAATTTAGATTTATTATGTTTTTCGTGTAGATGGACCGAAATAAATGTTTTTTCTTTTTTTTTTCTTTCTATCTTTTAACAGGTAGAACCAGTGTAGTTCCACCGGGGAGGTACCACCGCCACACCTATTTCTAGCGTGAAGCATTTTTGCGTTTCGATGGAAGGGTGTGGTTGCCGGTACACTTTTATATGAGGCGACCATCTTGGTCCTCGGGAGTAGCAACACATCTGTGATTGACTTCAGATAGAACCCATGTTCTGTATGAAGTTGATTACAGATGTCCATGGGCGGCAGTGACCACTTACCATCAGGTGGACTGCATGCTCGTTTGCTACTTCAGTGAAATAAAAAAAAAATATATCTATTTCTAACACCTTCTCGCTACCTTTACCTTTTTGGAGAATAGTCCCAAAAGTAAACATTCACATGTTCAATTCCCTTCATTTCAAGTGACAAAACGGTACTTGTAATTAAATAAGGGATTCGCGACGGGCGTGGGAGGGACTAATATGTTATTCTGTCCCTTTTTAATTCAAAAAGTTCATTAAACTCAGGGACAACGTCACAGTGTATAACTTGGTACTGGATATGTTTTATTAATAAGGGTTCATGAATAAAATTATTGGTGTAGATTTTTCGAAATTTTGTGTTTGTCAATATATGTGGGCCATTAAGTAGCAACGTCCCATATAAAAAACCTCATACGTCATATTTTCTATGCTTAGAAATGTCAGTATAAAAAATGTTCGTTGAAATGAAATAAATTTCTTCAAATAGATTTGAATTCCTTTATTTTGTATAGTCCCTTGGTGGCATTTGCAAAAGTTCAGTTACATGTTTTGTCTTCTGCTACCACGAGATTATTCGAAAAATTTTGTTGATTTTGATAATTCGAAAAAAAAAAAAATTTAAGCTAGGCGTTGCTTACTATGTTGTTGGTGGTTTAGGTATACAGACATAACGATTGTGTCTTGGATATATAAGTAAGTGTATGTACTGTTATCACGAGGAGAAATAGGTGTATTGAACTGGAGTCTAAACCCTTTACAATTACAGTAAGGAGTAATTAATTGAAATTATAACTGTATCTCGTTAACCCATTATTTTCCCACAGCTGGGCACGGGTCTTCTCTCAGAATGAGAGAGTTTAGGCCATAGTCCACCGTGCTGGCCATGTGCGAATTGGTGGACTTCACACACCTCCGAGAATTTTTTTTTTTAAATTTCTCGTTTGTGTAGGTTTCCTCTCGATGTTTTCCTTCACCGAAAGGCATTGATAATGAATTTTTAATACGCACATAATTTAATAAAAATCATTAGTACGTGCCTGGGTTTGAACCTCGGCTTCCCGATCAAGAGTGTTAGTTTCAACCATTGGCTATCATTGTCACTTCTGGTCAATCTTATTCAAGGTAATGTTAACGTATAATTGGCGGTTCGTGTAAGAGAGTTTTGAACAAGCAGGTAAAAAGTCTTGCGGTTTCCGAAATTGTTTTATTTATCAAAAAAAAAACTTTGTACTAATACTTATTGAGCGTTAGCTGCTTTTTACTTATTCTTTGTTTGTTATGTAATACATAAAACACCTGTAGAAAATTACCGCCCCATCTCAATTCTCAATGTACTTAGCAAGCTTTGTGAGAGAGTCGTTCACTCTTATGTATATCCCGTAATAGCCGCTTCCATCCCGGAAGAACAGCATGGCTTTATGAAAAGGCGTTCTACAGCTACTAATTTAGGAGTTTTTGTTGATCACGTGTCTAGTAATATTGATGGTGGTTCGCAAGTGGATGTGATCTACACTGATTTTGAAAAGGCATTTGATCGTGTAGATCACGTCATCCTTTTGCGAAAACTGTGTGAATTAGGTATTCGCGGCAATCTTCTGAGATGGATGGAGTCTTACTTGCGAAATCGATCTCAAGCTGTAGTTGTTGGAGGATGTTGTTCAAATTTCATTGGGATTCCTTCTGGTGTGCCGCAAGGATCTATTTTGGGCCCTCTTCTGTATGCTTCGTATCTATACGATGTAGGAGAGTGTTTTCAACATGCACGCTATCTTATGTACGCGGATGATGCCAAAATTTATATGAACATAAAGCAAACGTTGGACTGTTTAAAACTTCAGGCAGATTTAGACAGGTTAAGTAGTTATTACGACCACAATCGGATTGGTATCAACTTAAATAAATGTTCAGTAGTATCATTCACCAGAAAAAAACATCCTATTATGTACACATATTCAATTAACAATATAAATATTACTAAAGCGAATTATGCGGTAGATCTTGGTATTACAATTGACTCGAAACTAACGTTTACTGACTACATTGACACCATAATATCCAAAGCCTACAAAGCCCTTGGTTTTATTCTAAGAGTTAGTCAACCGTTTACAGATAAAGGGTGTTTGCGTGTACTCTACTCATCATATGTAAGAAGTATACTGGAATACTGCAGTATCGTATGGAATCCTCAATACAGCAATCGTATAGAAAACATTGAACGTATTCAACGTAAGTTTTTGAAGCAATTAAGCTTTCGCGATTCTCGAAAATTTGCAGATTATCAGAAATCTTGTAGCTATCATCACTTCATGCCTCTTCAGAGTAGACGCACGTTACTTGATATGTCCTTCTTGCATGGACTATGTAATGGCTACATAGATTCTATGGAATTAACATCTAAGCTGCTACGCTTCTGTGTACCAAATTATCGAACAAGACACACACAATTGTTTGCTACTACTCATCATAGAACAAAATATGCTTGTAATTCTTTAATAAGTCGACTACAAAGGCAGTATAATGCAAAATTCAGTAACATCGACATTTTCCACTCAAGCAAGTTTACATTCCGACAAGCTGTTCGAAAGGAGATGAGGAAAGATGTTGAACTTACTTAGATAATGCACAATCATAATAATATTCATTTTATAATTTTATAGCAGTATTTATAGTTTATTATTTTTAATTATATACCTATTTGTAATGTTATTCTTATATGTATATTATTCTATCCTTATTTTAGTAACTTATTACGGCCACGGTTGCTTCTGCCTGTCGTAAAAGCCGATTAAAAGGGATT
>CATIWX010000051.1:0-24748 GCA_949699795.1 Spicauda simplicius
CATCATTACGAATTCTGTCGCGCAGGGAAATACCAAGCATAGCTCTCTCCATAGCTCGCTGAGCGACTTTGAGCTTACGCACGAGGCTCACAGTAAAGGACCACGTCTCGGCGCCGTATGTCATCACTGGCAACACACACTGCTCGAACATCTTCGACTATATCATTATTATCTATAAAATACGACAGAAAATCATGTTTTATTATTTGTTGTTATAGCGTCAATAGAAACACATTATCTGAGAAAATTGCAACTCTGTAGCTATGTATAGGTATATATGTTCATGGGATACAGCCTAGTGACGGACAGACAGACGTACAGACGGACAAGCGGAGTCTTTGTAATAGGGTTCCGTTATTTGCCCTTTGGGTAACGGAACCCTAAAAATGCAAAATTTGCCATTATATGCGATTTACAGACACACAAAACTTTTATTATTTTAATTTTTATGAATGTTAATTTTTTTACGAAACGTACATCCTTGTCAAAGTAATAAAACACAATACATACAAGCAAAGTGTATATGCAAATTATTAACGTATATTTGCAATAGCAATCATAAAAGTGCAGTAAAACTTGCAAAGCAGGCGTTTACGACTGTGTCGTTCGTGATGGTGTTTGTAAAATGATGGATTCCCTATGTGAATGTTGCTTGTTATGCATTTTATATGTACATTTGATTAATTAGTGATTGTTATCGAGAATAATGATTTCTATGTCATTATTAGACATCGGATTATATACACTGTCAAAATGCCAAAATATGCATGCAAATATGCACTATAAAATGGCGAAATTTGCACAAAAATGATAAATATATCCAAAAAGTGCATTATCAAAACACCATTTTTGATTGGGAAACTGAAATCGGTATAGATTTGATGACCTTTTTTTTTTGGTCATTAACCTGCAATCAGGATACATTTGACGACCTTTTTTTCGTCGTCAAGCTTGAACTTGATCGGGATTAGCCAATTAAAAGAAGAAACTGCCAACTATTTTGCCCCATACTAATGATAAAGTTCCAAAATATAACGCTATGAAACCGTCATGCATTTGCATAACCAAATATGCGTCGTCAACCCATTATTGTCCCACTGCTGGGCACGGGTCTTCTCTCATGAGAGAGTATTAGGCGAATTGGTGAACCAAATATGCAAATGCATATAATTTATTGTCTAGAAGAGGTATTCAGTTTTACAGACATGTTAGGGGAAAATAGTTAAAATGATTTAATATGTACGTACGTACGTACCTACGTACGTACGTGTCCACCAATTCGCACTTGGCCAGCGCGGTGGACTATGGCCTAAACTCTCTCATTCTGAGAGAAGACCCGTGCCCAGCAGTGGGACAATAATGGGTTGACGAGAAGAATATGTACGTACCGAAGCGAAGATGTGAAAAGTTAATTTGAACACAGTACGAATTTCCGTAGTTCGTAATTGTTATTGTAATCGGAGATAATACGCACCACTGATTTTTCTTAATTATGTGCGTATTAGAAATTAATCTTACTGCTTTTCGGTGAAGGAAAACATCGTGAGAAAACCTATACACCCGAGAGTTCTTTAAAAATAAGTTCTGGAGGTGAAAGGCCTGAAATCCACCATAACGCACTTGCTACTTCGGTTAGATAAAATAAAAGCTGAGGTAGCTTACAGAATAGCTTGGGGTCAGCCGCAATCCTTATTCGACAAGAGGCGGAAGGTTTCTCTGGCGAGGAGGAAAAGGCTACTAGGGAGATGCCAGCCCATAGGTATTTTGTGTCGGTATAGCTTCAGACTTGCCGCCATAACCCGGTGAATAAGTAATGGTCAACAGTAAGTACACATTTCGAAAAATAAGTCTATAGGAGTACGGTTGCGTCCTAGGTAATAACTTAGACAGACGAAAAATTCCTCTTTGCCAAAAGAATATATTTTCGCTTATATTTCATTTATGTCCTTTGTCCACCGTGATTCGTCACTGTATTCTAAAACCTTCACGTAAACACAAAAGTAAGAAACCACTGAACGTAAAATTCATATTAAAGTTTACCGCACAATATGCTCACCCAAGTATGTCATTGTCAGTTGATGTCAGCGCATGTCATAGGGTTGTCAACAATTTGAAAATAATGAGGATTTTTCTATGAAATTTCTAGTTAATAAGCACATTCTCTGCGTATAGAAAGTATTCGCTCATCGACTTATTATTTTATTTATATTATGGAATTATTTTTCTCTTGTATGCAATCCACCTGACAGTACGTGCTCTCGTTTGCAGGTGGTAGAACCAGTGTAGTTCAACCGGGGAAGTACCACTGCCACACCTATTTCTAGCGTGAAGCATTTCTTGCGTTTCGATGGAAGGGTGTGGTTGCTGCCACGCTTTTATATGAGGCGACCATCATAGTTCTCGGAAGTAGCAACGCATCTGTAATTGACTTCAGATAGAACCCATGTTATATTTGAAGTTGCTTATACATATGTCCATGGGCGGCAGCGACCACTTACCGGCAGGTGGACTGCATGCTAATTTGCTACTTCAATCGGATAAAAAAGCTACGTAGTGGGACACGCTTTCTTAGTGTTGACAACCCTAGCCGGGAAAACTTTAACGACTATAAAATGAGCGAAATTATGATCTGCTATCTTCCTGCTGTGATTGCTATAGAAAATAATGTTGCTTTTTATGTAGATTAAGGGAACTAGCGTATGGAAGCCTCTTTTTTAATTTGTAGAGAAAAAAATTCGCATATGAGTTTCTGGGAAAGTTCTTATATCGTATCTGATGATATTGTGCGTAGTGACTGTGGTAATATTTTATTTTTTCTTATTATTAAGGATTCTTTCCAATATCGGTTCTTAACTCATGACAAAATGCTTCGGTCGTGTTATAACTTAAGAGCAAACATCCCACCGCATACTAGCGGTTTCTTTCATTCCTCGTTCACTGTTCGGCGGCATTGCTATGGAACGCCTTGCCCGCTGATATCAGGAAAGCGCCCAGTAAGTGTATATTCAAAAAGCTTGTCCGAGAGCATTATCTGAGCACTACTACTGTCTCCTAATCATCTATTATTTTATTTTATATATTAATTTTATGTATTTTATATATTTATTGTGTGTATTATATGTATTTATAATATAAATATTTATTTATGATATATGTATATGTATTTATGGCTAAGTAAGTATATTGTATATTCGTATTTCTAACGCTCGCCGTTAAAGTTAACACCTGCCACTCATTTTCCAGCCACCCAGGGTTGACCGGTAGATAATGCCATCAGGCATTAAGTTTGCCCTATTGTAACTTTTTGTAAAGGTGCAATAAATATATAAATAAATAAATTAAAGTAGCAAACGAGTATTGTACGGTCTTTGACCGCACATTTCTGATCACGCATTTACTTTATTCACACTATTATAACATTCAGTGCACTATGTGACGCGTACGGAACAAGACAACTTCGCGAGTGTACTCTATCAATCATACAAGCAATTATTTACTTTAGTTTATATATAACTGAATAAACCTTTATTTACCAGTCAGTTTTATTTATCACTAGCTGTCCCGACAAACGTTGTTTTGCCATATAAAAAAAAAACAAATGTTAAGGGTGGACAACCCTTAAGGGGTATGAAAAATAGATGTTGACCGATTCTCAGACCTACTGAAAAAGCATATAAAATTTGGTAAAAATCGGTCAAGTCGTTTAGGAGGAGTATGGCAACAAAAACTGTGACACGAGAATTTTATATATTAGATTTCACGAATATCAAAAGGTGTTCCCAACAAGTATGATGTCTTCCTAATAGTAAGTGGTCACTGCCGCCCATGGGCATATGTAAGAAACTTCATATAGAAGGGGTATATCTGAATCAATTAGGTGCCTTGCTACTCCCGAGGACTAAGATGGTCGTCACATTTAAAAATGAGCCTGCAACCACACCTTTTCAACGAGGCACAGGAACTGCTCCATGCTACAATTAGGTGAGACGGTCATATCTCATAGACGAATCATATATACGAATAGCTTAACTGAAGCGAGAATAGCAGCAGTGATAGCCTAATGGTTGAAACTTGCCCTCACGACCGGGAGGTCCGAGGTTCAAACCCAGGCACGCACCACTGATTTATGTGCGTATTATAAATTAATTATCACTGCTTTTCGGTGAAGGAAAACATCGTGAGGAAACCTACACACCCGAGAGTTCTTAAAAAAAAAAAGTTCTCAAAGGTGTGTTAAGTCCACCAATTCGTCCTTGGCCAGCGCGGTGGACTATGGCCTAAACTCTCTCATTCTGAGAGAAGACCCGTGCCCAGCAGTGGGACATTAATGGGTTGACGTGTGTGTGTGTGAAGCGAGAAAGATGGGAGAGATAGGTGAATTCTACCAATCCCGTACTTCCTGATCTAAGTGTTTTTAAAGATGTGCTACGAGTATTACCACTATACTAACAGAAATGTGTGAGAGCGCACATACATTCGCATTTCGATCAAAATCGGATCGTGCACAACTTCCTGGGTTGCTGAAGTCTACCAATACCGCACTTCTTGACCTAAGCCCTTTTGATTCGGAGATGAATGACCCATATAAATTAGACGACCCGCGTGACCGAGCGGTTACCATACTGGTCTGACGCGCAATGAGTTCCGGGTTCGATTCTCGGCTAGACAGGTATCTGAATGATGAGTTTAGATTCCTGCTCTGGGTCTGGGTGTTTGTGTATTCGTCTTGTGTGTGTCTATGGTACCTACGACACTGGATAAAATCCTAGTGTGGGGCTATGAGTGTAGAGCGCATGTTTATTCCTACCGTTCTTAACAGACAGAAGTGTGTGAGACACACACACACGTAAGTCGCATTTCGATTCGAGCGTGTAGCTTCCTGGGTTGCACTGCCCATCACGATATCGCTCACGGCCATCATTACTGGATCATTGGACATTTATCGCCTCGCAACCGGCCACTTATGTTACGTGCAGAAAAAAAACAAATCCGATATGCCACGACGTGCTCATTCGATGGTGCGCGTGCCCGGACTATTTTGTGATGCGGCTTGCGACTGCGGCCTGCGGCCTGCGGCCGGCGTAGTGCGGCTATGCTCTGCGGCTTACGGCTGCGACTGCTAATTTGCAGAACTGTCCTCATGATTAGGTATGTTGTGTGATCCTTTTAAAATGTCGATTTCTGCATATGGCGACACGTGTGGCGGGGCGATCACCGGAGTATGACACAGAAAGGGTTCTGGGTCGATACCCAGCCAGATTTCCGAATCATGTATTTGATTCCTGTTCTGCGTCTAAATGTTTGTGTATTGTGTTTGTTTATTGACTATGTGTGTTTCCATAGCACCTACAATATAGGTTCTACAGTACAATACAAAAAATATCAGCAATAATATCATTAATTGGTAGTTATAATGGTAAAAGGTTCTGAGAAAATTAATTGTTGTAGCCAATTAAGTAACATTGTTAAATTAACATTAAAAACGATAGTTTTTCTTTAGTTTCTATTCCTTGTTTTTAAAGCAGTCGATTATTTAATTTTTATCTTAATTAATTTAATTTAACGTTTTTTTGGATTTTGCGTCGAAATTGTAAATAGTAATTTAATTGCATTATATTGAAATGATATAATAAAAAAAATCGCTTTCCCCGTTTTTATCTGATCGCAGGCGCCATATTTAAAAAAATATCTAAGCCTTTGTCACCCTGCAAATCGATTCGATTCGGAGTCGATTTAGACTCCAATAATACAATGTCGTATGCAGCGATATAGTAATACACTGTCTCGAACAAAAATGACACCTAAAACTGTCGTCAAATGTACGTAGTTATATATTTTTGCAACCTTACATCAATGATTTATTTGTTGAAGGATGTATTTACAAAGCTTTAAGCAAAAAGCAATAAAATTTGAATGAGCTTGAAATGAGCGCTCAATTTTGTACTTGAGCGCTCTTTTTCACTCGATAGTTTTGAGACGCTGAATGTGTATCTTGGGTTTTTCTATATCAATGGTCGTATGTTACAATCCGTTAAGAATTTGGGCTGTCGCGTGTGACGAATTACTCTCCTGACGCATTCGGGTAAATATCATCTCAATCGGTTGTTAATACCAATCGGATAGAAAGCCTTACAGCAGGATGCACTTTAATACGGCAATTGCGTTCGCAGGCCGCAAATCTAAGCCGCACCACTCCGTTTCTTTGTCGGCACGTCGGAATGCGTGCGAGATGCATTATATATGGTGGTCGCAATTTCCTTCGTAGGAATCGTTGCAAGGGTTTAAACAAAGACGCTGTGTTCTATGCTAGATTGATTTTGGACGCTCCCTCGGAATGCGTGGATGGTAACGTGGAGTTATTTGCTTGAAGTATGTGAGATGATTGCTTGCACTCGGACTATTAAGAGTTCTAGCGCAAAAAAAATGTTTTAACCTTCAAATTTAAGTGAGATATATGGATAATGTTTTAATAACTTATCAGAATCGTTTGTCCACTTCATCTAAATAATGCGATGATCCTTTATGACGTTACTGGAGTGTTTTTTAATAACTTATCAGAATTGTTTCATCTTCATCGAAATAATGTGTGATGACATTTTATGACGTTTCGTAGACTTGTGCTCTACATTGTTCACAAGTGTTTTAGCCCGGATGTGAAATTTACTTTCACTCGAATAAATCTCGTATTATGCGAATGAAATGGCATTAACTATAGTCGCGAAGATATTAGAAGAAGTGTCGTTGCACGGTATCAATTCGTCATCCTATGTTGCAACATCAATGAAGAGAATGACTGTCGCTACTGAAAATTTAAAAGAAAAATTTTAATAACATAACACGTGCATAATTTATTTTAAAAAATCGCGTGTTAAATATGTAGACATTTTAGTACTTATACATCAATTAATTTAAATAATGTTAGGTTATTCATGCGAATTTGTCCGCTTTGGTCAAGTCTACCGCGATTGAGTATTATGTGTTAATCTTGGTCAGAATATGTCTGTGGCAAACTTCAGTGAAATTCGATCAGTGTTTTTCTTAAAAGAGTATCATACATTACTTTTACAAACTTTCGCAATTATAATATTAACTAGCTGTAACCTGCGCGCGTTGCAACGCCATCACAAAATAAAATGCACCAGAAACCTTCGCGACTTCATGAATAACAACTTTGCTAAAGATCATCACATGATCAAATGAATGGTTTACGATTCTACGGAGCACATACAGACAAACGTTCATGTTTATATATTAGAAAAAGAAGAAAACGGACATGCAATGGGTCCATAATCCATATGTAAGTGCTAAGTACTATACTCAAATAATTTCGTCAGCCACTCATCCGTGTACCACGCAAGCATAAAGGGCTCTTTGAAGACATAGTTATAGACAAAGGACGTGTTATGGCACTGGGTGTGTTGGAATGTTTCAATTAACCTTACGTCCATGTCAATGGTACGTTTGTTCGTCTAGATATCATATCATATTTTAATGGACTTTGAGAAACATTAAAGGACAATAATGTCCTGACATCTATATATTAATACGTAAATTAAAAACGTGATCCGTTTTTAAGATACCGCGGACGGAGGAGTATGAAATTACGCACGGTTATAGTTGATGTGGGTAAGGATTACGCAAATGCTAATATTTTTTTCAAATAATGCATAAAACATATATAAAATCAACTAAAAACACATTACACACACTACCTTGCATTACACACGTACATAATAAACGAAATAAACATTTGATGTCTTACTATGAAAACATATGATGTGAAAATGTCAGATGTCTTTGTCAAAATACCCGCTATTGCAAATGCGGCTTAATTAAACCTCTTTTTATCTAGGACATATTAAAAATAACTTGAGGAAAACGAATTTGAGAAATATTCTTGCTACTTTGGACAATAAGTAGCTTTTTAATTTAAATTATATTAGGGGCTTCACACAAAATTCGCATTTTGCGAATAAAAAAAAGTGTTTCCATTTTGATGTGTTCCGAATTTCCGAGGTACGAATTTAATAAAAGGACTTCTGGAAAGGATTTATGATTGCCCTTTTTATAGCATAGAAATAAGTCGATTATTATTGCGCTAGACGTCCGTCTTAAATAATTACTTGAAAGTGCTCATAATACTTATGAGCAGTTTCAAGTAATTATTTAATTTATATGTATAGCCGAAATTTCGATTTCAGTCTTGTTAAGTTCTTGGTTAATTATGTTGCACCATTAAATAAATTTTCATTTTAATTCTTAAGGCAAAGCTGCACCTGTGCTCGATCTTAGGCAACACTTTTGTCATATCCATAAACGATGTCCACTGCACATAAAGTATGCTTCCTAGTTACCTATATCGTCAACCCATTATTGTCCCACTGCTTGGTACTTGTCTTCTCTGAGAATGAGAGAGTTTTAGGCCATAGTCCTCCGCGCTGATCAAATGCGAATTGGTGGACTTTACACACCTCCGAGAACTTTTTTTAAAGAACTCGGGTGTGTAGGTTTCGTCACGATGTTTTCCTTCACTGATAATACATTTCTAATACGCACATAAATCAGTGATGCGTGCCTGGGTTTGTACCACGGACCTTCCGATTGAGAGGGCAAGTTTCAACCATCAGGCTATCACTGCTCTTACCGAATTAATTCTTATCTTACCTAGTTACCTATTACACAATATTTATGTGAGCTCATATATCACATTTCTCCAACATTTCCGAGGTATACGGACCATGAGCCGTGACGTGGCTACTGAGCCGCTCATAATAACTGACTTTTACACGCCGTTGCACTCAAAATCTGTCATTTGTGACATCACTGTGACAATTTCTATGAAAAGGCTATGTAAGTTAATTTGCTACTCAATGGGAACTTATTATGTGGATTAATAAGGTCTATAAGACTTGTCTAAGGCGATCATTTCTTTCAATATTGAGGATCAGACAACCCACTTGACGGAGCTGTCACTATACCGGTCTGACACGCAGGTTCTGGGTTCGATACCCGGCCAGGCAGGTATCTGAATGATGAATTTAGATTTATTTTCTAGGTTTGGGTGTTTGTGTATTCGTCTTTGTATGTCCTTTCTCACGATACAGGAAATCTTAATGTGGGGCTGTGAGTGTACAAAGCTTGTTCCTGGTAATAGGGATCTTCTAAATGGCGCCACGACTAGCTCTGTGCCTTCTGCTTGCAGCGGTTTCCCGCTGTCTAAGTCAGGTCATCGGTCCCTGTAGCCTCGGGGTCAGAATAGGGCTACGGTATCCCCTGCCTGTCGTAAGAGGCGACTAAAAGGGGCTTCCGGGGTTGCAGACGGCTAGAGTGGGAGCTCGAACCGTTCGGTCAGGCAATCCCGGGAAGGACGGCCACCGGGGGGGTTTTAGTGCGGTAAAAATCCCACATAACCCTGCGTCGCTCCCACAAAAAAAAAAAAAAAAAGTCAGGTCATCGATTTTCTTGGTCTGGGGCTAGCTACAGACCAGGATAAACGATTCTTGCTTACGTAGTCGGCTAGAACACTACGAAACTATCTTGCAACAAAACCGAAAATAATGTTACATTACTTACAGTGCACGTATATTAATTTAAATATTTATACTTTGCATTACAAAGGCATGTTTATAGACTTGTAGATTAAAATTGCAAACTGCATACACGTTTTGTGCATAAAGATAAGATAAGATAGAATGCATTGTTTGTCGCAAGTATTTACGTAACTATGTGCTATTGATTTTATTACCTTTTATGCAATTTGTTGCTTTAATTTAATTTAGAAGTAAAATATCTTGCTCATTGCAAACATGTCACAAGAATATTGCAGGAAAATTCTCTTTTCACCCAACTGCGTGAGATTGAGGGTAATATTTTCGAACGTATGTATTACTCGACCAAAACAATTAGGCGCATGACAGTTGAAACGTCATTAGAACTAGGGACTTCCCATCGCGATACGAAGTATATTCTATTACCAAATACCAAGAATATGTAGGTATACCATTATTAAAATATACGCCATAGTGCTGTATGTTCAATAGTCGTCTATTTATTAAAGCACTTTCATGTGTTTAATATATTCGCAGCCATGGAATATTTTCTTTCTTTTTTTATTTGTGTAAGGGACTGATGCCTGTTGCAGCACACACGAGATTTTCGACTATGAAGACAGGAATACTGAGCCCATGTATCTTCTATTGTTAAAAAATGCATATTTTGAATGTAAGAGTCCTTTCTCCTCCACAAATAGTCTTTTTCCATTTTGAGGTTATTGACAAATAATTAACTAATTTAAGAAACTAGCTCTCGAGATCGGAAGGTCCGAGGTTCAAATCCCAGACGTACCATACAACAGATTTTTCTAAAATTATGTGCGTATTAGAAATTAATTATCACTGCTTTGCGGTAAAGGGAAACATCGTGAGGAAACCTACACACCCGAGAGTTCTTTTTAAAAAAATCGGAGGTGTGTGACGTCTACCAATTCGCACTTGCCCAGCGTGCAGCCAGAGAAGACCCGTGCCCAGAAGTGGGACAATGGGTTGACGACAATCTTTCCATGGATATAATTAGATTTAGTTAACTTGTTGATATTAATGCATAAAGGAAGACGTCAAATAGATACGCCATTGAGCCATATACGTTTTTTTGTGTCGTTCAAACAATGTTTTCACGCCGTCCAATTTAAAAGCAATTTCCTACGTCCCCCACGAGTCATTCATCCGTTCATTGATTGGTGCCCGCGAATGTACTCGGTTCATTTCCCGGTTGATGCTCGGATGGCTCCGAACAATGGAGGATGAGGAGTGCCATTGTCAGGATGGACAGGATGGGAGTGGCAATGGGTGAATGGGTGAACGGTTCATTGATCGTTAAGTGTTAAGGTTCAAAAGGACAGATTTTAAGGTTGGAGGAGGTTCGGCGGAAGTATCTCCTACCGTTATCTGCCTGTCTTGTCTTGTCTTCAACCCATTATTGTCCTACTGCTGAGCACGGGTCTTCTCTCGGAATGAGAGAGTTAAGGCCGTAGTCCATCGCGCTGGCCAAGTGCGAATTGGTGGACTTCACACACCTCCGAGAATTTTTTTTTTAAAAGAACTCTCAGGTGTGCAGGTTTCCTCACGATGTTTTCCTTCACCGAAAAGCAGTGATAATTAATGTGTAATACGCACATAAATCAGTGGTCCGTGCCTGGGTTTGAACCTCGGACCTCCAGATTGAGAGGGCAAGTTTTAACCATTAGGCTATCACTGATCTGCCTGTCTAACAAGGATTAAGTTCTGGTGTGTTTTGGTTTGAAGTATTTTTAATACAATTGAAATAGTGAATGATTATGCAGTCCACTCCTTTACTATCATTGTCTATGCGTGCCTTAACAAGTGACATTGCTCTGTTTTGGTTTGAAGTATTTTTAATACAATTGAAATAGTAAATGATTATGCAGTCCACCTAATTGTAAGTGGCTACTGTTATGGAAATCCGTAATTAAATTAATCTTAGATGTGAGGTTACGCACAGACGTTACAATCCCTGAGGACTAAGATGGACCGCCTGCGATAAGAATGTCTTTCTTATTATACCCTTCAAAACAGAACACAGGAGTATAACACTGTTATTATTGAGTAGAAATATGTGTCACAGCAGGGCACCACTAAGTTTTATTTTTGTTTTAAAAGCCCTATCCTCTAATGATCTTTGATGAGACTTTATTGACAAGAGACTTTATTAACTATGTTTTTTTCATCCCAGTTCTCACTTTTACACTGTCTTTGCCATTCATTCAACATTCTATTTCTTACTTTTTTGTATCTAAAGTAGCAACTTAACGTGCAGTCTACCTGATGGTAAGTGGCCACTGCCGCCCATGGACATCTCTAATCAACTTCATACAGAACATGGGTACATCTGAAGTCACAGATGCTACTCCCGAGGACTATGATGGTCGCCTCATGTGACAGTGTGCCGGTAACCACACCCTTCTATTAAAACGCAAGAAATGCTTCACGCTAGAAATAAGTGTGGTGGTGGTACTTCCCCCATCGAATTACACTGGTTCTACCACCTTGATACATTCATTTCAGTTCTTTTAAAGAAAGAAACGAAGAAAGAAACCGTATTTATTCACGATGATATACACACTAAACTTAGAAAACTAAACATAAAGATAAGCTAAGTAATACCAACAAGAACAGGGTAACAATACAGTTTAGTGTTCGAGTAAACTCGTGCTGTGACATAACAGCATCGTGAAATGGATGAGAATCAGCTATCGCCATGGAGACACACGAAACCATTTTATACATTCATATCAATAATACTATATATTTAATCCATGTTAATGTTGCCAATTTTATATATTCTGATATTGCCAACACCACTAAGTTCACAGACAAGTCATTTGGCTGAAATTAAATAAGGCAACTGTAGAATCATAAGATTCCCAGGTTTAACAAGTCACCACTGGATTTGCTACAAAAATTGATAATATTGCAAAATTATCATATTGTTGGACGGAACTTCTAGTAAATAAATGTGTAGATAGTAAATGGAACAAAGGATCTGATTTACTTATGCGTTACGTATCTATCGCGACGATGTAAGACAATATTAAAGAGCAAAAGTTGTAGGTACATATTTCGCAAAATGTAGGTGTAACACGACCGATTTTGATGACACTTCAGGTATTATTGAAGTGAAACTTCTTTAGGCGCATGAGGGTAAAATTTTTACAGATGAAACGTCACGCCGGTATGCAACGGAAGTGTCGGAAAAGAGAGAGAGAGTGATCGAGACCGATTGAGAGAGAGTAAGACAGGGCGAACGTAGCATGAGCAACTAGCCGTGGAGTGAGAGTAGGGAGCAAGCGAGTGAGAAAGATTGAGAGAAAAAGTGAGACAGAGCGAACGTCGTATCACGCCTTTTTCCCTTCCTCTTAATCTTGGAAATTTAAAGTTTTAGATTTGTATAAATATAAACAAGATTTATAAATTAGTTCGCCAAAGAAGTTTCACTTCTGACATGTGTACTTTGTACGCACGCATGTTTTTTTTTTTAATTTTTATGATGTTTGTTAATTTTTATTTTTAGCGCTGTTTTTTTAACTAGTCACCTGTCACAACGGTCGAAATTCGACCGTAATTTAAATTAAAAAAACTTAACTTCGTTTTGTCCAAAGTAGCATCAATATTTCTCTAATTTAAATAATTTATAATAATTTTTAAGTTATTTTGAAAGGTAAAGAGGTTTATTAAGGTAAAAAGAGGTTTACTATTTAGAGGTTATGTGTTTTCATAGTAAGATATTTAGTAAGTCGTTTATTGTATATATGTTCGACACACATATTTGACACAGTCAAATGCATGGTGATGAGTGTAATGTGTTTTTAGTTGATTTTATGTACGTTTTAAGCATTATTTGAAAAAAATATAAGCATTGTGCAATCCTTCTCTACCTTAACTATAATCGTGCTTAATTTCATATTCCTCCGCCTGTGGCAAGTATCTAAGAATCAAAAATGTTTGCTTTAGGTGTGAAACCCTTAACGGCTTTGTTGTCAAACTAGTCGAAGATTTTTCTCCATTTTATCTAAAATCCAATTGTTTTTAGCTTTCCATCAGTTTAGATTAACGTTAAACTAACGAAAGCGAGTCTAGAGGAAGTAGGTGTCACGGGTGGTTTACGTGAAACAATCGGGAGGATGTGGGGACAATGGACACGGAGGACCATTGTGCACGTACGTATTGGGTTTCGTTGTGGTTGGATTTAGCGTGATTTTTAATTAAACAATGTATGTGTGAACGTATGTGGGTGTTGACAATTGTTTTTAACGATTTTGTGATTTTTTGAATAATAAAGCAAGTGTTATATACAATGTTAGTTATTGTCTGTTGTAGATTTTATATGAGTTTTTGCTAGGCGAGTATGTGAGAAGTAGGTGTATGAAATAAAATGCCTAAATTTTGTATAGGCCTACGAATGCACTACAAACTTTAGTTACAATATTTTTTTCTTACACACTACCACCGAAACACGATCTCAACTGAGAAGGCAAGAATGTCAGCGGGTTTGTCTATTTTTCTTGGTTTTAAAATCTTTAAAGCTTTATTACTTTTTACAGTAAGTACCAATATACATTTGCGTGAATAATTTTAAATAATTCTTTTTAAAAGTGGCAAGAATAAGACAAGATCTTGTTAGTTAATCTTGTTAGTACGACCCGCGTGGCGATGGCGCAGCGGTTACCATACCGGTCTGACAGTGAGTCCCGGGTTCGATTCCCGGCCAGACAAGTATCTGAATGATGAGTTTAGATTCTTGTTCTGGGTCTGCGTGTTTGTGTATTCGTCTTTGTGTCTGTCCATGGCACTCACGACACAGGAGAAAATCCTACTGTGGGGCTATGAGTGTAGAAAGCGTTTTAAGTTAATAAGTTCCAAGACAATATACCCCATATCTTCTGAAAAAATAATACTGACGCTATTTCTTTCAGTTAGCCGATTGAAATTAACTTTAAAACCATTTTTCTTTATCAAGGCTTTGCTTTAAAAATGAGGAACGGTATTGAGCGGTCTTTAAACAAAGTGGCAGATTATTCGATTTATTCGATTATACAAAATTGCGAGCGATTATTTTGAAGACGGAACAGGATTTGGGGAGGGATAATCGGCTTGCATCCGCATGAGGCTGGATAATATTTTGGCGAAAGGGCAACCGCACACATTCGACATTGTTGGCTTTCATGAGACTTCATATTGAAATGAAATGAAATGTCTTTATTTTGCATAGGCCTAAGGAGCCACTTACACATTGTCAGTTATATATGTATATTTTTTACCCCTCAGGAGTAACAACGCATTAATGGCTAAACTTAGGTAGCATTCAAATCTATGAGAAGTAGTGGCTACTTACCATCAGCTGACTGCAAGCTCATTTTCATTTTGATATTAAAAAACTTATTCAACAGGCTTTTAAGTTTTTTAACGTGGTTTATCACTACATAGTATACAACAAAGTCGCTTCTCGCTGTCTGTCCCTATGTATGCTTAGATCTTTAAAACTACGCTACGGATTTTAATGCGAGTTTTTTAATAGATAGAGTGATTCAAAAGGAAGGTTTTTATGTATAATATAGTAGAGAAACACTGATAATTTTAGGTATTTGACTTTTAGGCGGAACGAAGTTCGCCGGGTCGACTAGTTAGCTATAAAGTGTCCTTTATAGAAAGTTAGCTATTAAGTGTCCTTCATAGAAAGTTGAACTGAAAGTAGACTGTGTGTTAGCAGGCTGGAAGCAGGGGCATACCACACACGTCCGGGTCAGTTGACGGATGTTGATCTGTTAGGGTGCATTCTAGGTCGAAATGCGTCCAGGCGTTGGGAGGTCTCCGATAAGATTATGGTATCATTGATACAACACCCAGATCCAGGATGGAAACCTTGTTCTAGTAATTCAAAATTTTATACATAAACAGATTTTATTTTTGTCTTTAATTCAAAAAAGTAATTTTAGTCATGTGTCTCCATGTTATGGTTTCAGGGCTTTATGGCTTGAAGGTTTTCAATCCAATAATGCCCCACTGTTAGGTAGGGTTCGATCTTAGGAGGATTTAGGCAATACTGCACTAAGTGATCATTAATTTATAATACTTTTAAAAACTCAGATTCAAACTGCGTGTGCCTCGAATTCGAACCTCATTCTCTCAGATTGAGAGTTCAAGTATTAAACCAGGCTTCGAGTATTTTATATAGAGATATACCAAACTTTTTTTTTTGATATCGAGGGGGAAACCTTCGAAAGGTACCCGACGCCGAGGGAGCAACGCCTAGTTATGTGGGATTTTTACCTCACTAAAACCCCCCGGCCTCGGCTCTGTGTGGAGGACACCGGGACCTCCAACGGACCGCTGCCGGTGTCCTCCGAACGCGATGCCCTCTTCGGGCTCTTCCCAGTGAGCATTGTACTCAGTGCGCCTCCCTGGTGTTTACGATAGCATGTGGCCACACATGCCGTCGTCCTACACGGGGTCGCTTGCCAGGACGGTTCGAGCTCCCACTCATACCACCCGCAACCCCGGAAGCTCCTTTTAGTCGCCTCTTACGACAGGCAGGGGATACCGTAGCCCTATTCTGATCCCGGAACTACAGGGATAAGAGATATACCTAACTAAGAAGGGAAATAACTACGCTACTTTCAAGGGGTTTATAGTTTTACCAAGTTGGTTTTTAAAGTCGGTAAATACTATATCACATTTGTAACCTAAAATAGTAAAGTAAAAATTTAATGGGTATGACTGATATTTATACAAGCAAATTAATATCGATCTGTATTATTTGATATTTTTATGTTACTTTACGCTTTAAAATAAATTAATACGAACAATGTCGCGGATATAAACTAATAATAGAGTTCTATTGTAGTATTAGTATTGTATTGTATCCCATTTCTTGCAATTAAAATTTGTTTCTTATACAAATACTAGCTGTCCCGACAAACGTTGTTTTGCCATATAAAAAATAAAAAAAATGTTAAGGGTGGACAACCCTTAAGGGGTTTGAAAAATAGATGTTGGCCGATTCTCAGACCTACTGAAAAAGCATATAAAATTTGGTAAAAATCGGTCAAGCCGGTGTGACACGAGAATTTTATATATTAGATTAGGTTGTCTGAAAGAGATCGCTATTTTAGTGATAAGGCCTATTGTACTTAATGCGTTCATTTTTATTATTGTTATATATTTTGGTGTAAAATAAAGATGTTTTGTATTGTATTGTATTATATTGTAGAGAGTTTAGAAAACATTGTAAATACCGAGCATCTGGGTGGTCGACGGTACACCAATAAACACATTAATTTGTATGGTCAATACTTATGCGGAAGTGTGTGGTCGTGGCCGTGGGGGACGATTGATTACACACACAAACAACATACACATTTCTATAAAAATAAAATTTACCGATGTCCGTATGTTACTTACAAATAACATCGCGGTCGTCACTTCGAGTGAGTTTTTTAGTTCTACCCAAAACACGTACAAGTTATGGCAAAAAAATGATTACGTTTAAAGGTGCACAGTTTTATAACAAATTGAGAGTTAGACGAGCTTACCTGTAAGTGAAGTCTGATTCTAATTTTATGAATGGTGATCTGAAATATAATTGAGTTTACAGTGTAGTAATCTTGTCCACACTCCGCCGGCACCGCGGTTGTTTAGCCTAATTAAAAAAGATTTTTTACGGCCAAACGCCATACGTCATCTATGGACACTGGCAACACCGAATTCTCACTTGCTTTAGAGAGTATTATTTCCCCTTGCTATCCTTGATGATATCCATTTCGTCATCAAGGAGACACTTTACTGTTGAATTATATGATTTAATAATGTAATTGAGTTATATTACATAATAAACAGTTATGAAATATAATATGTTTTATTGTTGCAGTTTGGGTATCGATTTATTTGATTTGGGTGGGTGGGTGATTATATTTCAGATCACCATTCATAAAATTAGAATCAGACTTCACTTACAGGTAAGCTCGTCTAACTCTCAATTTTATTTCATGGTGATCTGAAATATAATTGAGTTTACAGTGTAGATGTTTAGAGTCTGCTGCAACAATATATATATTTAATGGAATTAAACTAATTCAAATAATTAAACATTTATTGTTTTATAATATCCATAATAGGGAAACTCACATTAAATATTTACAATATAATAACTAGACATAGTGAATGCCAATGATGACAATCAATATGTGCTTTACTAAAAAAAATGGTTTAATTTAATACTGCGAAAGGCAGTAATAATGATTAATTTAGGAATGTTTAGTGCTCTTATGTCTTAACATCCACAAATTTTGATGAAACAAATGTGATAGCATAATCATAATGCATTATGCAACATTTGTAAATAGAATTGAATTTAATGGATAATTTCCTTGTCTAGATAGTATTGTTTTCCTTTCTTTAATAAAAATAGAAAAAGAAAAATAACTGCATTACATAAATTTTATAAATAATGTCATAATATATGTATACAACTATGTAAATAATTTAATATTGAACAAGCTTAATACACATATTATTTGACACATTAATAGTAATTAATGTGATCAAGTTGATCTCAATAAGGATCTATCCTGCAGTAAATCTCAAAAAATAAAATTTTGTCATAATTTATTACAGCACTTCCGAACTATTCAGATCAAATTAGATCTGGTAAGTATGTATGAACTACAATGTAAATTTAAATTACTTATCATATGGCTGTATACTAAGAATATAAAAGTATTATCCATATGTGTACAGATAATAGTTTATTATAACTATCTAAATTCATTGCTAGTAAGTATAATTCCCATACTATCTTATACATATTTATAAATGAATGATCTAAAGCTATCTTTTACAAAGCTGGTCTTAGTGCTTATTGATACACTCCTTGAATATTTATGAATAGGTAGAATAATATATATTTGTTTATATAGTAAAGGATTCTTAATGCTTAATAACCAATTTGTTATATGCTGAACTTACGTAGTCTTACTTATACATATGTTGGTTATATTTTGGCAATATTAACTTAAATATGTATAGATTCAAATAGTGTATCCACATGATTATAATGTGTATCAAGCCTCAGTGAGGCGCATAATAAGTTCCAGCTGTAGTGTTAATAAAATATTCATACCTTTCAGTAATATGTATTAGATGTTAGTTGTATTATCATTCTTAATGTATACTAGCCTTTGCCCGCGGCTTCGCTCGCGTGGAATTTAGTCTGCCACATAAAGTTTGCAAGGTGGTAGGGCAATGGTTCAACCAGGGAGGCATCACCGCCGCACCTATTTCTACCGTGAAGCAGTTCTTGTGTTTCATTTGAAGGGTGTGCCTGCCGGCTCACTTTTATATGAGGCGATCATCATAGTCCTCGGGAGTAGCAACGCATCTGTGATTTACTTCAGATTGAACCCTTGCCCTACTTCCTAAGGCGATTAACATACGGTACCGCTCACTGCCACGGTAGGCGGTGAAGCGGATCTCATGTTATATTGGGGTCTATTAAATCCGTTGATGCCTCACAAACGTACACCGAAACGCCGCGCGGTCCAGCGGCGTTCTCATCACCACCGTGTCTCCGTGTGAACGACAGTGCGGGGGGTCGGGGCCTCACACACGGGCTGGCGCCTAACCGCGCGGATCATCGTTGAAGCAAAAATGCATTTCGATGTCGAAAAGTTTATTTTGATGATCGGTCCATCCGCGCGTACAGGTGCGTAAACCGCCTTACCGCGCGGGGCACCGCTATTCGCGGCGGTGCGCGGTGCCGTGTGTTAATCGCCTAAATCAGTGTGTTCAAATTTCAAATCACAGGCACGTATATTAATTTGAATTAGTTTTGTCGGCAACAGATATTAATGCTTACTCTGAAATTAAAAGTTTTAAGAAAGGGTCTCAAAACCCGTGACGGTTACCAACGCGCAGCTGGCTAGCGTGGTCTACTACGACCTAAACTACTGCTAATCTGACATATGTACCGAGTTGTGTTGCATTAAAATGTCGATGACGATTGAATAACATATTTAACCTTTCCGCTGTTTCATTCTCATTGACTTTTTTTCTTTTTGTCGAGGTAGAAACCTTCAAAAGGTACGCCGTGGGAGCGACGCAGGGTTATCTGGGATTCTTATAGCACCAGGACTCCGGGATCTTCAAAGGAACGCAACTGGAGTCCTCTGAGTGCATTGCCCCATCGGGCTCCTCCTCAAGTGAGCGGCTGGGCCCACCACTCCATCTGGTCTTTACCACGATATGCGACCACACGTATGCCACCGTCCTTCCCGGGATCGCCTGGCTGGACGGTTCAAGCTCCGTCCATCCTGGCTCTCACGATAGCATGCGACCACACATGCTGACATCTTTCCCGAAGTTGCTGACTGGGTGTTTGGAACTCTCAGTCTAGCCGCCCGCAACCCCGAAAGGTCCCTTTTAGTTGCCTCTTACCACAGACAGGGGATACCTTAGCTTTATTCCCGGAACTACAGAGACGTCATTGACCTTTCACATTTTGCTCCGTGTTTTATAACCATTCAAATATTAATATCATACTACTTCGGCGGCGCACGGCGCGTACTGCCGGTCAATCAATTGACTACGCAATATGTTATACTCGTAATATCTTCTAAACTACTTATCCAATTTACATGGTGTAAAAGGCAGATTCAATCTTTATTAGATGCTTGATTTTTTGAAATCATTTATTTTGATAAGGATTAATATTTAGTTTGTATAAAACCCATGGAATCAACTTGATATTTTTAAAATTTTCAAAGTATAAAAAGAGTTATTGTGGGTTACACATAAGATATAGACATATGCTGTCGCGGACTTTTATTTAGATCTATGTGAGCCAAACAATCCCACGGTACATTATATTTGGATATCTCCAACGGTTTAGGCAGCGTACGCGAAGATAGCTCTCAGAGCACAACTTTTTTTCCGACTAACCTGATATTTCTCGTTATATTATAACCTTATAAAAAAAAATCATTACAAATTATAGCCCATGTGTGATTCTGATGTATAACCTATACTACTGTAAAGTTTCAACCTAATCCGTTCAGTAGTTTTTGCGTGAAAGAATAACAAATACACATACATCCTCACAAACTTTCGCATTTATAATATTAGTAGGATTGTGCTTTCAGTCCCCATAGTACTGAATCGTTTTAATCCCTCATGAGGTCATTCAGTACTGCATGGTGATTTAGTTAAACAGTTTTACTTACATGGGGTATGACTTTTATAGTCTATTAGGATCCCTGAAGACAGGAATCCATTGCTCTTCAATAGTTACATACATAATGACTGACAATAATAAAGTTGTTACTTATATATTCTTCATGTTTATCCTTTTTGTATTAATGCAGATCATTCCTTTATATCTTGACATATATTTTCCCATATTCCAGTCCGAAGAAGTTTCACATCTTATGAATGCATATGAATGAAGCGATGTAGCACTATTTTCCTGGAGAATAAAAAGATGTAGTGATGTTGAAATATCAATATGTATAATTATTACAATTTCCTCTGTAAATTCCACCAGTGTTTGATTTGTATACTAAATACACTGACATCATATTTGTTCTCTTGTTTTAAATCTCATACAGACACCTAGTGTTCAAACCTCTGCAAAATATTTAGGTAATCACTGGACCAATATACAGAAATGTAATAACATTATTATTATTGTATTATAATCACGTACATGCTTGATGTGAGTTTGTAATGCAAATAATGTTCCGTAACTTAAGTTTTGCTAGCAAACAAAGCAGATTTGTTTTTTTTTTTTTTTTTTTTTTTATTATTATTATTATTTTTCCTCAAACTAAAATTTAAGAGACTGGGTATCTTCATAAGATTGCCCTATTTGTATGTCAGAGTTAATGGTCTGTTACATAATATGCTAATTTGATGACAAGTGCCTAAACATACGGTAAGTGTTGTTATCTGTAACCAATATTGCTAAATGAATTGTTAAACTGTTAATTTGAAATTAAAATTAATTTACTAGAGATGGTATGAGATTTGTATATTTAATTTCTATATACTTGTGATGCTGGTGGAATTATACATCATGTTATTATCAAAATTATGTTTTACAATGATGTAAGTAGGGATTATTTGCAGATGTTAAACTTATCCCATAAGTTATAAGACTGAGTTTCCAGCCCTGTGATTATTCCTGACCATTAAATATGAAGGTATGACAGTCTAAATCTGAGTACAATAGGTGTAAGCATATATTTTCATTATTTGATAACAAGACTTGATATTCAAATGGGAATTAACTATTTTATGTAAGTTAATTATATGCTCCAGAACTAGATGATGGTGTCATTTGAAATTATATAATAATTATGACAGTCTTTTGTCTCCCAGGACAGTCTTCAGAGGTAATTTCCACTGTCAACTATTACATTGTAGGTATTTATGGAGTTAATTAACTTTTAAATGGTTTGTTCCAATTAAATACTGCTAACTTGATTTTACTTCGAACCCAATGCTAAGGTTATTTGCAATATGGGTACTTATATGATATAGGTAACTGTCATTAATATTTCTCTTTACACCCTTAGGACCCTTAAGACTGTACTGATGTACTGATATAGATTTTGGTTTAATGTACGAAATCCAACTTTATATAACTGCAAAGTTTAATTTTTGTGAAATGTACATGTAAGTCAGTAAAAATTAAATTCCATGAAACCCATCTACATGGATAGCATTGATAAGCCCAATGAATGTGCCTGCTTGAACTTACTGGTAGATCAGATTAGGTAGAGGTAACTGTAGTCCCATCTATGACCTAATTTATTCTGCAGAACCTATGCTGTGGTAGGGATACTACAAAATAGATAACACAACCTACTACAGTCAGAAATCTGAAAAAATAGCATTAACTGCACTTTATATTGCTGCAAAAAGAATAATTTTGTACATAGCCCAGTCACCTGATACATATAAAATGTTGTTTATTCTGTTGTTAACCAAATATCTTCTTTCTGGAATGGTTAATGTTAGTGGTTTTATTTTAAATACCTTTTTAAATACCTGTCACAGGTAAATACTTCTGATGAGTTTCATTGAACTGAACTTTGTTGTATTGTAAATTCAAATTTTATAAATTATAATATGTTTTATCACTTTCCAGTTCAATTTTTAACACAGTAGATGTAACTCAAAAGTATCAGAAAAGTATATTGCTTTATATTTATGTATAGGTCAATGTCAACCAATATTTATTCATTTTTACACACTAGCACAACTACTATTACAGGTAATATGAATGCAATAGTATTACAATATATCACTTCCATGTTTAAATATGCTTTGTAAAGTTATTTAATGAAGTAAAAATTAAGTTCCAAGCAATTGTAGAATAGTAATGCAGATATCAGACTTCCAGAATGATTCTGTTGCATGAATATAACATTAATGCTGTCCGGTGAGCCTCGTTAAGATTGTTATATTCTAAGTTACATTTGCTTTGAAGTTAATACACCTGTTATAGAATAACTATTTTTATGTATACTATTAAACCCCATTTATTGTTATTTTATACTTGTACTAAATATTCCATTACAGTATATCACTTGTACAGTTGCTACCCACAAGTTGGCCAATTTTAGAGATCTCAGATGGTTGAAAGTTTTCCATATAGTATAGGTACCAATGACCCCGATGTGGATAAACTTTTATTTATCTCTTTTGACAGTAGCCACATGTTTTTGTTTTGCAATGGCATCATGAAGGCTTTCTGACTCTCTTAATGGTTACTTAATAATGTAAGCATGACAGAGCTAGTTTAATGTTCCATTAGGTATAGCATGGTGTGAGTCATCCATGGATAGCAACCTTTCCTTGTGCTGTGTGATTGCTTGTACAGTTAGAGTAAAGTAAGCATTCAAGCCATTTGTCACATAAAAATGTTAACACAGGTATCTCGTACCCAATGGCGAATGAGAGAACCGTTTAGTGTCAACAATGTAACACTAAGAGTATCTCGTACTCGACGGTCCAGGTGCGTTACATATTCACCATTTGCCACATAGATATGTTAGCGCAAGCATCTCGTGCTTAATGGTAAATATGAAAACCATTTAGTGTTGGCAATGCAACACACGAGTATCTCGTACTCAATGGTTATGGTGAGCAGTGTTTTAACACATTTGCTACCTGAAAACAATATTACAACTTGCATGCTCCTTATAGCTGAAAACAATATCACTTTAGGTACCTACCTATGTTATATTCATAACACTATTTTTTGTCGAATTGATACGAGCACCTCGTATTTAATGACTCTGGTGCGTAATATATAAAAATATTTGTTGCATATTGAGTATATTGCATTTTATTCATTATTGAATATTAGCAAAATATTGTGTCAACAAATTGACACAAAATATCGAGTACTTTATAGTTCTGACGTTACAGTTCCAAGTCCGCTTACAGAATTTGTAACTTGAAGTACGGGTTCTTAAGTTATTGTTTATTATATTGTTCACACTTATGTATTGTTACTATTACAGTAAATCATTATTTTCTTACATACCTTTTTGTTGACACATAACCAATGAATCCTCCGGTCTGAGAAATTGCTTTGTAGAGTGCTGCTCCTGCGATTTCCACTATTCCGTCCTGGCTTTTCTTTGTCACTTTCCATTTTCTTCCATTTTTCCATAAGTTTTGCTTAGTTTTACACATTTTACAAAACTTTGAAAAAATAATAGCGCGATGCCATAAAAGCGCGAAAAAGAAGTGAGAATTCGGTGTTGCCAGTGTCCATAGATGACGTATGGCGTTTGGCCGTAAAAAATCTTTTTTAATTAGGCTAAACAACCGCGGTGCCGGCGGAGTGTGGACAAGATTACTACACTGTAAACTCAATTATATTTCAGATCACCATGAAATAAAAATACCGTCATCTATTAAAAAAATAACATCACTGAGTGTATTTAAAATAAAATTAGCCGAATATGTTATTAATACGTACGCTTAACATTGGACCCATCCACGTGCAAACGAACGAATGTTATAGTTATTACAAATGTAAGCATTGTTCTCATATAAGTGATTTTGTAATAAGTCTTTTTGAGAATAAATTCTTTAAACCCCCACTTTCTAATGCAATTAACACAATTACACAGCGATGTGTTCTTGATTGTTCAGAAGTTCATGGC